>CM076572.1:364191531-364379010 GCA_034641835.2 Pinus albicaulis | reverse complement strand
TAGCATACACTTAGGGAAAATTTCAGAATTACCTTTGGAGAAAGAAGCTAGAAAACAGGGCACACCATCACTTTTCTAGTCTATCTTTACTAAGAAAATAAAGAAAATAGCATTCACGAAAAATGTTTAAATTAAATAGAAGGACGAGGGAACGCCAACATTCCTAACTTCTTGAATTGTATTGAATCATTCTTAGATAAACAATTTAGAGGAAAACATTGAGATAAAGCTTATCAGTCAGAGAAGGGTACTATAAATAGTAAATCCTAACTCTATGCTTGCTATTATTTATCAGATAATAATGGACAATATGGCATACATGAAAGGAAAACAATAACACAGAAACAAGAACTTCACCAGTGATATAGACCAGGATCCCAAGAATCAGCTTGTATATTGATGTCAATCCAGTTACATTATTCAAGTCTAATGTTTTAGTTTAGCAATCATCTTCACTTCTCAGCCTAACCTATTTAATCACAAACAGAGCTTCAAGAGCCTTTGTGTTGAAAATAGCAACAAGAAACAGTGAAGGAGGCCTCCTGAAACATCTTTCCTGATCCTAGTTGGAAAGTGATCACCTAAACTAGGTGGGGACCACACATGTGATTTTTTGTCGAAAAATCTATTTTTAGACATATGGAGCATGGTCCAGGGGTTGCAGTATGTTATTCTTGGATGATTGGTCAAGTTGGTAAAAATAGATGGACATCTATTTTTAGACATACAGGTCGAAGTCTATTTTTAGACTGCCTTCCTAAAAATAGGGAAGTCGAATATTATTAGCTCTTAATAATATTTGGACTATAAACATTATCTTATTCTCTTGGAGCACTTCAGTTTGATGCCTGGATGTGGCACATGCAGCTGACAGGAGGAAATACGCTTTTCCTAGGGTTTAAGTGAAGCTATTGCATGATGACTTCAGTTAGAACTCATGTGAGAGAGTTTGGTGGAGTTGATTGACGAAGTTAGTGGAGTTGTATTCAATTTAACTAATCTAAACATAGTTGAGCTTTTTGTATCCAAGTTAACTAATATATACAATTAGTGAGAGTGGTGTGAATTAATTATTAATTAATTCACTAATTATAAACTCATAAATCAACTAAAGAATACATCAGTTAACTTCAGTGCATGGACAGTTTCAGTGAAGACCAGTGCAGAGATAGGTGAAAGAGCAGGTTAACTATCGGTTGTGACTACACTGTTGCTATTTGCAACACACAGATAGGTGGAGTAATCAATGAGGATTGCGCAGTTCAATCCAGGTGGTTTATCTATATACAGAGACCATCCCATAACATTGAAACACACAATTAAGGTTGGCTATCAAGTGGCTAAAGGTTGGAGCATGAATTTTGCTAGATCTAGCTTGATAGTGTGTAGCATCGGAGGTAGTGCATGAGAGCTTGCAAAGAGCTTTGTACTATGATTGTTACATGATCTCCATGACATGTATAATATACAGATAGTTAGGGGTTTTCATCTTTAAGCTTTCCCATGAAATACTGTGTTCATATGTGTGAATTTTTATGGCTTTAATGTGTGCATGCAATTGATTTTATTTCCACCTGTGATGATCAATGGTAGAAGAGATTCTGCATTATGCATGAAGCTAAAATAGTGTGTGATCAGGAGAATCTCGGTGGATAACATATCAGTTATTCAAATTTCTACATGGTATCGGAGCGATATTGATCATTGGAGCAATTGCAAGACATTGAAGCGGTTGAGTTTTAGGATAAACTCAAGAAACATAAAGATGGAGAACGCCGGAAATATACATGCATATTGTATATAATTTTATACATGGAATGAGAGCGAGAATTTTTGGGTGCGCGAGTTTGTAGGGAATATCTGAAAATTTTTGGTGAAATATTTTCAGAAACAAATAGCATATTTTGATTCCTTGCGAAAAAATACCCAAATTGAAAAAAAAAATCGGTCGAATCGGAGCTCGGATGAGGGAGATATCATCGATTTAAAATCAGCTCTTTTTGTTAGAAAATTTTGCAATGGCGGGACAATTTCAATGTGCGCGAGCCAAGAATCTACATGCATTGAGGTACAAGATGCATGCAAAGCTTTGAGGTGCAAAGTAGAGGTTAGTGACTTGGTGATTGAGAGGGAGCCTCTCAACATGCAGCGTGAGAAGCAGTCTCGGAAGGTTGTGGAGCAGCCACAACTGGAGATGCAGAAGAATCTTTATAGATTTGATGTAGATGGGATTTCTCTGAGAGCCCTCTTTGATGGAGCAGGAGTTCCACATCTGTGAAGCAGAAGGAGCAGATTTTTCATGCGGTGAAAGTGGTTCTCGGGATGTGGAGCGACCCTGAAGAGGATGGGTGGGAGAAACCACTCATGCGAGAGAAATTTAGGTGTGCAGCAGGCAGAGGAGTGCATGCGACTATACCACAGGTGAGAGGTGGGCGACATTCGCAGACTAATCCCTTGAGGGAATTTAAGGCAGGTCATGAGATGGTGTGGATCTCATGGATTGAACTGGCCTACGAGGTTCCCCTGGCTGTGATAACGAATCGGATGATTAGTCGGTGCGAAACGATCAAAGTGGTGTAGGATCTTGGGCATGGGTCAGGAGGCCAGTAACCAGTACAAGAACACATGGGTGAATATGATGGTTCTTGCAGACTATATGTGCAGCTAGCTAAAGCAGTGAGCGATGATAGATTCATCAGACTGATTGAGTTGTTTGGAGCCTATTCAATTTCAGAAGAGTTGCAGAGTAGATGCATGGAGTTGCATGGCGCTTGTGAAGGTTGCAGGGAGAATGCATGGAGTTGCATGTCGCATGCAAAGACATCCCTTTCTTGTTGAGAGGGAGTGTTGAAGATTTCAACAAGAAATAGTGAAGGAGGCCTCCTGAAACATCTTTCCTGATCCTAGTTGGAAAGTGATCACCTAAACTAGGTGGGGGACCACACATGTGATTTTTGTCGAAAAAATCTATTTTTAGACTATGTCTATTTTTAGACATATGGAGCATGGTTCGGGGATTGCAGTATGTTATTCTTGGATGATTGGTCAAATTGGTAAAAATAGATGGACATCTATTTTTAGACATACAAGTCGAAGTCTATTTTTAGACTGCCTCTCCTTAAAATAAGGAAGTCGAATATTATTAGCTCTTAATAATATTTGGACTATAAACATTATCTTATTCTCTTGAAGCACTTTAGTTTGATGCCTGGATGTGGCACATGCAGCTGACAGAAGGAAATACGCTTTTCCTAGGGTTTAAGTGAAGCTATTGCATGATGACTTCAGTTAGAACTCATGTGAGAGAGTTTGGTGGAGTTGATTGAGGAAGTTAGTGGAGTTGTATTCAATTTAACTAATCTAAACATAGTTGAGATTTTTGTATCCAAGTTAAATAATAGATACAATTAGTGAGAGTGGTGTGAATTAATTATTAATTAATTCACTAATTATAAACTCATAAATCAACTAAAGAATACATCAGTTAACTTCAGTGCATGGACAGTTTCAGTGGAGACCAGTGCAGAAATAGGTGAAAGAGAAAGTTAACTATCGGTTGTGACTACACTGTTGCTATTTGCAACACACAGATAGGTGGAGTAATCAATGAGGATTGCGCAGTTCAATCCAGGTGGTTTATCTATATAAAGAGACCATCCCATAGCTTGAAAACGCAATTCAGGTTGGCTATCAAGTGGCTAAAGGTTGGAGCATGAGTTTTGCTAGATCTAGCTTGATAGTGTGTAGCAAGGGAGGTAGTACATGAGAGCTTGCAAAGAGCTTTGTACTATGATTGTTACATGATCTCCATGACATGTATAATATACAGATAGTTGGGGGTTTTCAGCTTTAAGCTTTCCCATGAAATACTGTGTTCATATGTGTGAAATTTTATGGCTTTAATGTGTGCATGCAATTGATTTTATTTCCGCATGTGATGATCAATGGTAGAAGAGATTCTGTATTATGCATGAAGCTAAAATAGTGTGTGATCAGGAGAATCTCGGTGGATAACATATCAGTTATTCAAATTTCTACACTTTGAACACTATTTACATGTAGAAGTTTCAAGCAGAAGTATATTTCAAAGTTCTGCAACCAACCCTTTACAATGAGCTCCTCAAGAAGATTTTATAGGAGAATGAGGAGGTCAAATGAGATAAAAGATATTCTAAGTTCAATTAATATAGTTAATGCTTCTCGGCCTTTGAGGGGCTCAATGGAGAAGATTACAGATATTTCCTTTGTATTAATTGTTTTACATTAAGTATTAAGCTTGCTGGAAGCTTTGTTGACTTTAAGGCTCTGTGTCATCTTGTAATAACTCTGCTGATATTTTGCATTAAGTCTCTTTGGCTCGAAATAACTATTGACTTGTATTGGGGCAGATATGCTCTATTCTGGTCATCACTCGGCCCTCTGTTGAATGCTTTGAGGCTACAGGTGGCATTAGGTAGCTGAGAGGAATCATTTAGCCTCTGATGTGGCGGTGGAAGCTTTCTCGGACTGATAGATATTTTTTATTTTTCCTTAAACACTGTTAATTTGACCTAATCCTATGTGTTAGGCTTAATTAGGCCTAAATTTTGTCTTCTATTCTTTAACTGTGTTTAATTTTGTGAATTAGGCTTTTGATTTTCGATCTTAGCCGTAATCCACCAACACTGTGATTCAACCTTCAATTCTTCAGCTATGGCTTGATTTGATCTTCAACACTGATACTCTTTGCTTGATTCAATTTGATGTGTCTTGTTAATGTGCAGGGGTTACAGGGCTTATATAATGTTATTAGTTCTCATGAGGCACTAATAAAACGTGGTGTCAAACCTTGTAGATGGATATTCTTTGATAAATGAAAGCCTAGAGGATCGTCATCCTTGGTTTTTATTTTCTTTTAAAATCATTTGAAAAACCTTAAAAACCTGCATAAACCAATAAAAATTAGAAAATCCTGCGTATATGGGTCAGACTGCTTTGGAGGTTGCAGTTGTTGGATGAAAGCATCCAACAATGGAGATTACTTGCAGAGATTAGAAGGGATGCGGTTGGAATTAAACGGTGGGAGATTAAATCCAGGCCGTAGATCTGTGTTGATCGACGGTCGAGATCAACCAGTGAAACATAATGTGAAGGGGTCACATATATTATGAAATGGTGGAAAATGCAAAGAAATGGGGTTAAAACCTTAATCAGCAATGAAAATGGCACGAAGGAAAATTGGAGTTTCGCGGATGATCCTGAACCATTAGATCAAATAGGCCTCATAGATCAAAGGATGTGGTTGATCGTGAAATCCCTTGGTGTATGGCAGAGGGAGATTAAGAAATTTGAAATTGAACATGAGTCGTTGATCTGCAGAGATCAACGGCGGGGGAGGAACATGATGGATCACAGTGCAAATGGGGAAGGGTGGTTTTGATCAAAGAAACCATCGGCATCGCGCAGCGAAAAGGCGGGTAGGCGGTTTTCACTTTTCGAATGCTATATGCATTTTACGCCAACACGTGGCATTTGAAAACCGCTTACATCGTGTGATTTTGGAGAATTAACGCCCAAGCATGAATTTACGCGAAAATGCACGTCAACCGTTAGATCTGGGGCCTCGGATAGAACGGTGGGGAGTGAGCGTGATATTGATAAGATGCGCAGGCGGAACAAGGTGGGGGCAGGGAAAGGTGGTTTTAATCTGAGCCGTTGGATCAAAGATTGGACAGCTAAGATCAAATCTGGAGGAAGGCGGGACCCACAGGAGTCAGGCCTGTCAGGATTATTCTGAATCGTCAAATGAAAACAGATCAACGGCTGAGATTGAATCTGGGGTTAAATGGAAAAACATATGAGGCAAAGAATGGGTTAATATGGGCCGTTGATATGTAGCCTATCAACAACTGAGATCGGCTAAAAGAACATTATTTAGGGGTTTTCATGTTTTTTAACCAAGGAAGGGAGGAAAGATCTGGACTGTCGGATCTTATTTCAGGGACGGCCCAGATGTAGATTGCGTAGACCATCTGATTGGTTAAAAATCAATGGTGGAGGTTCGGTCTTACCAATGAATGGGCGGGTCCCTTTATAATATAAAAAAGGAAGATTTTATTAAATACAAAGGATTATTGGCTTTGGGGTGGGTTATTTATAATGCTAGCGCCTGATTGCGGGGCCGTTTGGTTATATGAAAAGGATAAGGGACCAGGGTTTATTTTAAAAGAGCCAATAAAAATTGGGATGGTAGAAGGGCCTTTTATGACGCGCCCAATAGAAAATCTCCAATGCGAGATCTTGTTGACCGTCGATCGGCTTCTTATATCGACAGTCCTTTTCATTAAAATCATTGAACCGGCAGGTTTTAATGTAAACATAGGAAAAGTGGGTTTTTACAAAATGCAAAGGGGAAGTTCGTATCGGGAAGGTTTATTTACAAGGTTTAAGTGTCGGATGCAGACTCTTGGGTTATATGAAGTGGCAAAGGGATCGGGGCTTACATATAAGAGGGCTAATCGGATCGAAGGTCTTAACATAACAAATAAACTTGCGCGCATCATTTGCTCCGATGCGATAGGCGCCAAATGGGTTTAACACTTGGTTCCAGCGCTTGGGCATATGTGGGTTTGTTTTAGGACTTAGCCTGAAGGGGCTTAGGCCTGTGGCTAAAAAAGACTATTTTTTGTGATTTTTTCAAGGTTTTTCAATGGATTTGGGGGTTTCGGTAAGGTTTAAAAATGAGTTTTAAACCTTATAAAAGGGGTTTTATGAGGGAAGGAAGGGAATACATAAAAAATAGAGGAAGTGTATGGGGAAAAAGAGAACAAAATGAAGGTTAATGATGAAGGGAAAAAGGAGTAAAATGAGGGGAAAATGGGGATTTTTGCAGCAATCTTTTCTTAATGAAAACAATAGAATTTCTGAGTTTGAAAGGGGAACAACAGTGAAGATTAATAAAAAAGACATGATGTCTTCACAAGACTTCAAGAATTAAAAATTTTGCAATAAAACATGTTTCTTGAAGGCTTCAAAAATGATTTAGCCACCTTTTGATATGACAAATTTTATAGGTGGCTAATAGTGGCTCCACATTGGGATGGTGCCTTCTTGAAGGCATCAAGAACTTCAGACTTGCATTCTTTGGGAGGCTGATCAGTGCCTCATCCATTGGGTTGCATCTTTCTTCACTTAGATGATCTTCTTTTGCCCTGAAAATGTTAGCAGCCATGAAAAACAATGGAATTTCATCAACACAAGCTTTCTACCTACCCAATCCTACTGATCTAACATTTTGTCTTCTATCAGAGTGAACTTGGATTGGCAAACTCTTTTACAAACATTTTATTCTTTTGAAAGCAAAAAAATAATCTAATTCTACTTCTTATTTCTCCATGAACTCAGATTAAACATTTGAGTTCATAAGCTTCTCTACCTAATCTACTATCTGTTAGGTTTAAACAGTCTAACATATTTTTATTCTCTAGCTTTCTAAAACAGAAATTTAAAAGCATACAAGTCAGGGTTGAACATTCTAACTTGTTGCTGATCTATGGCATAAAAAACAAGCTGCACATAGCTATTATTTTACAGAAAATTAAATCAAAATGGAAGGCTTTAGATCTGAAAGTTCTAATCATGGCTTTCTCTTTTCTTCAGCTTTGTTTTTGAGTTTGTTCAAGCTGTTTATTCCTTATTCTCTTGTTCATATTTTAGGCTTATTAGAACCAGTTTACTTGTATTTTTGACTCATGATGTAAACATATTTGAGTCACTCTTCTTTTGAAAACTGAGGTTCAGATTTTGAGTTTGTTTGAACCTTTATTTTCTATCCTAATCTAACTAACTGATAACCCAAGATTAAGCTATTTGGAAAATATGATTCACTAACCTATCAGCAGTCAATTTAAAACTAATTAGTCATGATTAAGTTGTATTACTAATTACAAGTGTGTTTTTCAAGAGTGGCTTTTGAGCTTGCACACTTTCAGATTTTGTTTCTCTTTTTTGGTATGGGGCTATATCTTTATTGTTTTTACAATTTTCCCTCTTTTATTTCTTCTATTGTTTTTGTATTTTTTATTTTTCTAAATTTGAATGCAATTATGGATGAAATATTTATAATGAGAAAAAAGATAAAAGGCTTCAAAACATGATAGGATCAAGAGAAGTAATGTTTGAGCATCCTGCCATTGACAGGACCCCCAAACAATTCAGCTCCATTCAACTCCTAAAAGAAAAATGCATTGTTACCAGCAGCAGACTGAATGAGATAAGGGCCAAGCCATCAGTTATCAAATTTCCCATGCTTTCCCTTGTCTTCTCTCCTTGAATCCCACTTTAACACTTTATCCCCAACATTGAAATTGTTGGCCTTTGTTCTTCTATCAAAAAGCTTCTTGATGCTCTCTTGCTTTTGTAATGCTTTGTTAAAAACCTCCTCTCTGGTTTGCTAAAGGTGAATGGTCTGATTTATCCTTCTGATCATGTCATTGTCTTCATACTGCACCTCTTGAATCAACTTTATAACTGGTACACCAAGGCTGGTTGGAAAAATCGCATCTGTACCATACACAAGATGGTAGGGTGACATTCGAATACATTTCTTAAGTGTTAATCTATCAGCCCAAAGTGCATGTACAAGCTTTGTGTGCCAAGACTTATTGTTGTCCTCCAGCAACTTCTTGATTATGTTCACCAACCTCTTGTTTGAGGATTCTTCCAGCCCATTACCTTGAGGGTAATAAGCAGTATAATGACCCAATGTAATCTGATATTTGTGGTAGAATTCAACCATCTTCTTGGATCCAAATGCAACTGCATTATCAGTGATGATCTTCCTAGGACAGCCAAATCTAGAGAGGATATGAGTCTCCATGAATTTTATAATGACAGAGTCATTGGCTTGCCTAGAAGGGATGGCTTCTATCCATTTGGTAAAGTAGTCCGTTGCAGTGAGAATCCATTTATGTTGGGCAGATGAGGGTGGATGGATCTCTCCTATGAAGTCAAGTCCCCACAGTTGAAAAGGAGCTTCAACAGTGATTCGATGTAGAGGTAGGGGCAGCAATTTTCTTTTGCCTTCAAAAAGTTGGCATTTATGACAGGCAATTATCATCTTGTGTACATCTAGAATGAAAGTGGGCCAATAGTAACCAGCTCTAAGGATTTTGTTGGCTTTTGTCTTCCAGTAGATGTGGTCTCCACATTCTCCTTCATGGAATTCATGCTTAACCTTCTCTGCATCAAACTCAGACAAACATTTAAGCAATATCCCACTTGCATTTTTCCAATAAAGACATCTATCTATAATGCAGTAGTTTATCGCTTTTAACTTTAAAAACCTTGCCTTTGTTTTTGATGAAATAGGAGGTGCATTCAAATTAAGCAAGACTTATAGAATATCAGCATACCAAGAGGAATTCATAAAATGGTCTTCAACAATGGGAGTTGAGAGTTCCTCTTGTTCATCTAAAGCATTTATCATATTTATATCAAGAACTTTGAAATTTGATTCAGCCATTAATCTAGCTAGACCTTAGCCTTTAATGAGCTTAGTGGGCTTGATTTCTAAATCATATTCAAGTATCACAACTATCCACTTACCTCTCTTACCATCTGGGTCCTGTGTTAGAATGTCTTTCACAACTGAATTTGGGACAAAGGCAATGATGTGTGAATGAAGGATGTAAACTCTAAAGTCTTTTAAAGCTTTGACCAAAGCAAAAGATTTCTTTTCCATGATGTTTTACTTCAGAGGGGCATCCCTCAAAGCCTTGCTAAAGAATGCAATTGGCTTCTCTTGTCCTTGTCGATTTTTCTGAAATAGGACAACAGCTATTGTATGTTCTGATGCAAATGAAAAAATATAAAAATCTTTTGAAAAATCAGGACTTATTAGAACTGGTGTTTTGGTTAACACTTGTTTCACCAGCTCAAAGGGCTTCTTTGCTTCCAAGGTCCATTTAACCCCTTGCTCCTTCTTCAGCATGTTTTTAATGTTTCTAAGGAGCTCAGCTAAGTTGGGTATGAAACTTCTCAAGAAATTAATATTTCCAATGAAAGATTGTAGTTCCTTGATGTTTCGAGGATGAGAGATTTGCAATATGGCCTCAATCCTCTTTAGGTCTATCTTTATTCCCTCTTCTGAAATAATGTGCCCAAGAAATTTACCTTCTTGGAGACCGAATAATGTTTTCTTTGGGTTTAAAGATATCCCAAACTTTTTTCATTTCTCGAAAACTTTTCTCAAATGTTCTAAGTGCTCTTCATCTGTCTTTGAAAACACAGTGACATCATTAAGGTAAATAATGATGAAGTAGCCTAATTCTTTAGAGAATGCTATGTCCATGGCTCTCTGAAAAGTAGCACCAGCATTTATTAGACCAAAGGGAATTTTCACATACATTAAAGTGCCCCAAGGTGTAGTAAAGGCTGTCTTTAATTGATCATCGGGATGAACTAAAATCTGACCTTATCCTGAATAGCCATCTAGCAAAGAAATTCTTTTAGAAACAACTACCCTTTGTAAAATGTTATCCATCTTGGGTAAAGGGTATTTTTCCTTCAATGAAGCTTTGTTTAAGTCTCTAAAGTCTATACAAAGCCTAATCTCTCCTGTTTTCTTCCTAACTGACACCATATTAGACACCCACTCAGAATATCTGATAGGGACAATAATACTAGCTTCAAACATTTTCTTGATCTCCTTATCAACCAAAGGTAACTGAACAGGGTTTATTCTGTGCAGTTTTTGTTTAAATGGCTTTTGGTTTTCCTTGAGAGGTATCTTGTGCTGGATTATTTCAGTGTCATAAGATTTCAGATCCTCATAACTCCACGCAAAAACATCAGAAAATTCTTTAAACAACTCTATGTATTTGAGTTTAATGTGAGCTGGTAAAGTTTTAGACAGTTTGATCATCATTGATTTATTTTCACTGCTTATATTACACTCTTCAACTTCAGTCTCTACAGGCTCTAGTTTTGGCTTCTTCAAACAACTCTTATAGAGGGGCCAGACCCTTTGGAAAACTCTGATTGTTAGACTGTAGAGTTTCTAAGTCCTCTGTTTCTAACTCTGTAATCATTTATTTTGTGTTTTCAAGTTTTCTAGACAGTAGATTTATATTAGCAACCTCAAGAGACCTTTCTTCTTCATCAAGAAAATTTTCTTCACTAGGGCAGTCTGTTTCATAGTCTGAATCTGAACTGGGTAGTTCAAATTCATTTCTAAACTGCATGATGTCTTCTATTTTTTTGTCTCCGTCAAACACTTGCCAATCTTTCTCATTATTAGGGACAGCTAGTCTGAATTTAATTTGAGTTGTATAATATTTTGTTTCATATGATGTTAAGCATGTTCTAGTAGCAAAAGCCAAGCTGTGGGCCATGATATTCTTTCTTCTCAGGATAAAAATAAATTGGGACTACTCAAAAGTTTTTAATAAATCCACGACATTGTTTCAATAGGCTCTAAGTCTGGGGTGATTAGCGTTGTATTCCTCATTCACTTGCTTAATGATTAATTATGAATCCCCATGCACTTTAATTCTCTTGGCTCCTAATTTCTTCAACAAGTGTAAGCCTAAAAGAAGGGATTCATATTCCGCTATGTTATTCGAACACTGAAAGTTTAATCTATAGGAATGGCCTTCTATGTGATTATTTTCAATGTTGCGTATCTAGACCCCTACACCAGCATTGCTCCTAGTGCAAGACCCATCGAAGTTCATACTCCACAGAGGACTAGTTTTAGGTTCATCTATTTGGTTACTATCCTCTTCAACAAATGTGCTTTCAGAATGTTCTTGAAGGTCAGCACTCTATTGAATTTGTTTTAATTCCTCTGGTTTTTTATTGTATTGAGGAATGATTTCTTGACTCTCAAGGTTTAAAAGCAAAGGATGGATGACTTGTAGCTCAAGGCCTGTGTTCGGTTTGTTGTAGTCTACGGGTTCAGAAAACTGTTTTGACAGTTCTGTGATGTCTTCCTCCTCCTCTCTATCAGCCATTAATTCAGTTAAAGTGACTTGTTCATCGAAAATTTCATCCTTTAAAAGGATAAATGAATCAAGGCCTATGTTTACAGAATAAAGGGGAGAGTTTTGTGGTCTGTCTTGGCTAGTAACCATGTACTGCATATGGGACTCCCTGTAATGTCTTCTAGTCTGATTGAAAACAAGGATGGTCGCGTATGTCATGTCCATCTACATAGTTCCTTGTAAATTAGCTCCCCAAGATTTAGATAACAACATACCATACTTTGGGGGTACATCAGCCACTACGATATCCATGACTAAACATTTGGCTGGAATTTGTGCTAAGTTAACACAGAGGCCTTTGATTAATCCTAAACATTTTACTCTGCTTGAGTCATAAGAGTAAAGATCTTTATAAGGTCTGGTGATTTTGAGACCTAAGCTCTCCATTATAGCTTTGGGCATTAAATTATTAGAGGCCCCGGAATCATGCATAATGTTATGTAAAATTTTGTCATGCACATTTAAACTAACGTAAAAAGGAGGAACTGGTCCCTCTTGATATCTACCTTCAATCTTAGGACCAAAAATAAGATCTGGATGGTCGTCGTTAAGATTGACAGTGTCATTATTCTCTTCTATGTTTAAAGCCTTCAAAATTTGGGTTCTATATACATTTTGGGTAGCTAACTCAGTAAGGGGAACAAAGATTTTAATTCTGGAAATTTCCTGCTCTAAACTAAAAGGAATCTGATTCTTTAAAGTGTTTGTTTTAGCCTTACTAACTGCCACTCTATCAGCAAAATCAGTTTGCTGATTTGTTCTATTTACATTTGACAAAATTGTTTTAACAGGAGTACTAGCTGTGGTACTAGTACTGCTAAGATCTGCACTCTGTTTTTCATTGTTTTGAGTGCCTTTCTCTTTGTTTTTATCAGAATTTACAGCCACTGTTTTGTCCTTTTGTTTTACAATTTTGGGTTTATTTACAGAGATGTTTTGTGAATATTTTTAAGAAGTTTTGTTGTTGGGGGTTTCCATATTCTTTTTACTTCTAAGGTCATACTCCTTTGTGGTTTCTATGATGACACTCTCCATTTCCTGATAGTAATATTCATCCTCTGGTCTCTTGTCATCATAGGGTGTATACAAACCTTGTTTTCTATTGTAATGAACTTCAAAGTCATCATTATCTACTCCCAACATATTGATTTCGTCTTCCTCTGTTTGTTCTATTGTGTCCTCAACCTCACTTACATAGTTTTGATGAAATGGAGGAGTGATTTGTTGATCATCTTCCCTTGGTCTATTTTGAGGCTGGTTTCTTCTGAAATTATGATTTTGGTTCTGGTTTCTGTTTTGAGGAGCAGTTTGGTTTTGAATTTCTTGTGCTCTCTCAAGTATGCTCATCTTTTTCATCATCTCCTCCATCATTCTTTCCATATTTGAGCTAGATGTGGAAGGTGTGGATTCCTCTCTAAAGGACACTCTCTTCTCATTTTTCATTCTTGCTCTTTTCTCCATTAAGTTAACTTCCACAACAAAAGCCCCTTTTTGCATATCTTCAAGGGTTAAAGGATCTCTTTCTCTCAGCTAATAGGTCATCTCAGGATCAAACCCTTTAGGAAACTTGTTTAAAGCTGAGCCTTGTGGAGGTTTTAGATCTGGGGGAAGGGCATTATAAACGCTGTTAAACCTAGTGCAATAGGTTTGTACACTTTCCCCTGCGTTTCTTTAGAGGTTCTTGTAATCAGAAAGTATTTGAAGAGGGTTTTTCCTTACTTCCCATTTGTTTAAGAATGTCTGATAGAAGGCTTGGAGATCGTTGATACTATGAGGGGTTAAGCCTTTGAACCATTTTCTTACTTCTCCCCCTAAACTCTGAGAAAATAGTCTAAGCTTAACAGATTCGTCATCAATTTCATTTCTGTCAAAGTATTCATTCATCTTATCCACATGTTGTGAAGCAGTAGTAGCATTACTGGCATCATACAATGGTATTTTGGACTGATAGTCCTGTGGAAGATTGACTAAGGGCAAAGGAAGGACCAACGGGGCATACCATGCTTCCATGATAAGAGGTGGAGGTCGACTAACAAGAGGGAAAGTGGGATGGAATGTAGTGGTTTGAACAGTGGATGGATGATGAACAGATGTGGATGGACCAAGAATAGATTTTTGAGCTGATCTTGGATGAGAGACACCTAAATTGTAAAGGAATTGTAAATCAGGTGGTGTTGTTTCTCTACTACCAGGATATTCACTTGTTTCTGGAGATGAAAGTGAAGACTCTGCATCTATCTGATCTAAATCATCAAGCGACCTAGTTCTAAATGGATTTCTTAAGTCAACTTGTGATTTTTGTAGAGCTGTAAGGTTTTCAGAAATTGAATTAGCTCTCAAGGGTGATCTGAAAATAGTTGAAAATTTATCCTTAGGATACTTCCTAAGAATAATTTTTGGGTTATCAACTATCTCAGGTGGGTTTGGGTCAGGGTATGCTCTAGTATGAATCTTTCTAGGAGCCACTATGATGTGTTTTTCAGACCCAACTAAACAAGAAAATTTTAACCAAATATGACAATCTTTAAGAGGTTAACTGATCTGTTTTAAAAAAACTTTAATCCGAAAGTCCTCTTACTGAGTTTAAATGATGTTATGATGATAATGGGTCTTTCTAGTGGAGTCTTAAGGTCTGTTTAGGATTGTGGCGTCACCAGGTCAAAATTTTTAGCTCTTTTGGAGGTAAAAGGTTTGATGGTCCACCACCATGTTTATTGAATACCAATCTGAAATATTTTTCGCTTTTCTGAGTTATTTTTCAGTCCTATAGGTTCTAAAAGTATTCTAAATATGTTTCAACACTTAGCTACGGTGATGAGACAAAGATAGGGTACTCTTTATGGCTAAGCTAGCGGATCCTTCAAGGTTTGATAAGATCTTATGGGAATCCTAAGGTTTCCTTAGTTTGTTACCAATTCAAACAAGTTTTATCATGATTACCATTTGCTTGGTAGTGCTTGAAGAGGGCTTCTTTTACTCACTAAACACTGAGTGTTGGGCCAGAAATGTTATGCTTCGCAGGCTAACTATATAACAGAACAAATGTCATCAAATCAAAGGTTTTCTGAGGTCTTAAAGGTATCTAGGATAAATAACATCAAAAGTCCCCAGCGGAGTCACCAGAAATGTTAGCTCCCTGTAATTTTCAAGATTGGCAAATACAAACTGCAGAGATAACACTTGAACCACTTTGGGATTCTAGGATCTAGCCCTCCTGAATCCGAAGAGGGATCTCTCCTATAAGTGAAAAGATTGATTTATCTTTAAGGCTTTTTGGTGTTAATATTAGGCTAGTTATTAGGAGCAAGGGTTTTGTTTTGTTTTTGGATGGTTGAGCATGATTATTAGTTGAGTGGAAAGTCCTAAAATGGAAAGAGCTCCAAAGGTGTAAAGTTGCAAGTAATCGAAACAATATTGGGCTAATAAGATAGATATAACGCTGGTTTTTAGTCCATTGGGCTATGGAGTCATAAAAGGGCTTTAATTGTGCAACAATTTCAAGAGTGGTCTAAGGGGCAAGTCATCTATATCACAAGATATTTGAGATTAAATGATGGAATGGAAACAATAAAATTGTTGAAGGGGTGGAAACAAACACTAATTTCAACTAGGATTTAACAGTCTGTCCAAACAAGAAAAGCCTTTTAAGTAGTTGTTTAAAACAAACCAAAGGGAAAGGCTAACCATAAAACTTCTTTGGACAAGCTCGTATTAAAGCTAACTCAATAGACAAACAATCCAGTAATCCACATAATTACTTTCACAAAGGATGAAAAAAAATAAGATAAACAAAGTGCAACCTAAGATTAGTTAAGATACTTTTAAATCTAGACTGCGTTCAGCATACACTTAGGGAAACTTTCATAATTACCTTTGGAGAAAGAAGCTAGAAAACAGTGCACACCATCAATTTTATAGTCTATCTTTACTAAGAAAATAAAGAAATAACATTCAAGAACAATGTTTAAAGTAAACAGAAGGACGAGGGAACGCCAGCATTCCTAACTGCTTGAACTGTATTGAATCATTCTTAAATAAACAATTTAGAGGAAAACATTGAGATAAAGCTTATCAGTCAGAGAAGGGTACTATAAACAATAAATCCTAACTCTATGATTGATGTTCTTTATCAGAGAGTAATGGACAATATGGCATACAAGAAAGGAAAAAAATAACATAGAAAGAAGCACTTCTCCAGTGATATAGACCAGGATCCCAAGAATCAACTTGTATATTGATGTCAATCCAGTTACATTCTTCAAGTCCAATGTTTCAGTTAAGAAATCATCTTCACTTCTCAGCCTAACATATTTAATCACAAACAGAGCTTCAAGAGCCTTTGAACACTATTTACATGTAGAAGTTTCGAGCACAAGTATATTTCAAAGTTCTGCAACCAACCCTTTACAATGAGATCCTCAAGAAGATTTTATAAGAGAACGAGGAGGTCGAATGAGATAAAATATCTTCTAAGTTCAATTAATATATTTAATGCTTCTCTACCTTTGAGGAGCTCAATGGAGAAGATTACAGATATTTCCTCTGTATTAATTATTTTACATTAAGTATTAAGCTTGCTAGAAGCTTTGTTGACTTTAAGGCTCTGTGTCATCTTGTAATAACTCTGTTGATATTTTGCATTAAGTCTCTTTGGCTCGAAATAACTCTTGAGTTGTATTGGGGCAGATATGCTCTGTTCTAGTCATCACTTGGCCCTCTGTTGAATGCTTTGAGGCTACAAGTGGCATTAGGTAGCTAAGAGGAATCAATTAGCCTCTGATGTGGCAGTGGAAGCTCTCTCGGACTGATAGATATTTTTAATTTTTCATTAAACACTGTTAATTTGACCTGATCCTGTGTGTTAGGCTTAATCAGGCCTAAATTCTGTCTTATGTTCTTTAATTGTGTTTAATTTAGTGGATTAGGCTTTTTATTTTCGATCTTAGCCGTAATCCTCCACCACTGTGATTCAACCTTCAATTCTTCAACTCTGGCTTGATTTGATCTTCAACACTGATACTCTTTGCTTGATTCAATTTGATGTGTCTTGTTGATGTGCAGGGGTTACAGGGCTTATATAATTTTATCAGTGCTCATGAGGCACTGATAAAACGTGGTGTCAAACCCTATAGATGGATATTCTTTAATAAATGAAAGCCTAGAGGATCGTCATCCTCGGCTTTTATTTTCTTTTAAAATCATTTGAAAAACCTTAAAAACCTGCATAAACCAATAAAAATTAGAAAATCCTGCGTATATGGGTCAGACTACTTTGGAGGTTGCGGTTAGGTCGCATCCGTTGGATGAAAGCATCCAATGGCAGAGTTTGCTTGCAGAAATTAGAAGGGAGGCAGTTAGAATCAAACGGCGGGAGATTAAATACGGGTCGTAGATCTGTGTTGATCGATGATCGAGATCAATCGGTGAAACATAATTTTAAGGGGTCACATATATTATGAAATGGCAGAAAATGCAAAGAAATGGGGTTAAAACCTTAATTAGCAATGAAAAAGGCATGAAGGAAAATTGGGGTTTCGCGGATGATCCTGAACCGTTAGATCAGATAGGCCTCAGAGATCAACGTTTGTGGTTGATCGTGAAATCCCTTGGTGTATGGCAGAGGGCAATTAAGAAATTTTAAATTGAACATGAGCCGTTGATCTGCAGAGATCAATGGCGGAGGAGGAACGCGACGGATCATAGTGCAAATAGGAAAGCATGGTTTTGATCAAAGAAACCAGCAGTATCGTGCAGTGAAAAGGCAGGTAGGCAGTTTTCACTTTTCGAACGCGATATGCATTTTAGGCCGACATGTGGCATTTGAAAACCGCTTACATCGCGTGATTTTCGAGAATTATTGCTCGGGCAT
The DNA here is from genome assembly GCA_034641835.2 of Pinus albicaulis. Lineage (NCBI taxonomy): Eukaryota > Viridiplantae > Streptophyta > Pinopsida > Pinales > Pinaceae > Pinus > Pinus albicaulis. The sequence continues at coordinate 364,361,118 of CM076572.1, read as the reverse complement.
GAATTTATGCGAAAATGCTCATCAGCCGTTAGATATGGGGCCTCAGATCGAACGCTGGGAAGTGAGCGCGATATTGATAAGATGTGCGGGCGGAACAAGGTGGGGGCAAGGAAAGGTGGTTTTAATCTGAGCCATTGGATTAGAGATTGGATGGCTAAGATCAAATCTGGAGGAAGGCAAGACCCACAGGAGTCGGGCCTGTCGGGATTATTCTGAACTGTCAGATGAAAATAGATCAATGGCTGAGATTGAATCTGGGGTTAAATGGAAAAACATATGAGGTGGAGAATGGGTTAATATGGGTCATTGATCTACAGAGATCAACGGTTGAGATTGGCTAAAAGAACATTATTCAGGGGATTTCATGTTTTTTAACCAAGGTCGGGAGGAAAGATCTAGACTGTTGGATCTTATTGCAGGGACGGCCTAGATGTAATTGGAGCTTTGCGATCGGCGGGGGCAAAGGTTGAATGGGCGCCGGTGCGATTGAACATAGATCGTCGATCTGCAGATCAGATTAATGGCGGAAAATGTATCGAAGAGACGATCGGCGGGCGAATAAAATATTTAACGCGCCAATGGAAATCTCCTGATGCGAGATTGCGCAAACCATCTAATTGGTTAAAATTCAACGGTGGAGGTTTGGTTCGACCAATGAACGGGTGGGTCCCTTTATAATATAAAGAAGGTGGATTTTATTAAATAGAAAGGATTATTGGCTTCAGGGTGGGTTATTTATAATGCTAGCACCTGATTGCGGGGCCATTTGGTTATATGAAAAGGATAAGGGACCGGGGTTTATTTTAAAAGATCCAATTGGAATCGGGATGGTAGAAGGGCCTTTTCAGACGCGCCCAATAGAAAATCTCCGATGCGAGATCTTGTTAACCGTCGCTCAGCTTCTTAGATCGACGGTCCTTTTCATTAAAATCATTGAACCAACAGGTCTTAATGTAAACATAGGAAACGTGGGTTTTTACAAAATGCAAAGGGGAATTTCATATCAGGAAGGTTTATTTACAAATTTTAAGCACCAGATGTGGACTCCTGGGTAATATGAAGCGGCAAAGGGATCGGGGATTATATATAAGAGGGCTAATCGGATAAGAGGTCTTAACATAACAAATAGACTTGTGCGCATCATTTGCTCCGATGCGATAAGTGCCAAATGGGTTTAGCGCTTGGTTCCAGTGCTTGGGCATATGTGGGGAAGTGGTTTAGGACTTAGCCCAAAGGGGCTTAGGCCTGTGACTAAAAAAGACTATTTTTTATGATTTTTTCAAGGTTTTTCAATGGATTTGGGGGTTTCGGTAAGGTTTAAAAATGAGTTTTAAACCTTATAAAATGGGTTTTATGAAGTAAGGAAGGAAACACATAAAAAATAGAAGAAGTGTATGGGGGAAAAGTGAACAAAATGAAGGTTATTGATGAAGGGAAAAAGGAGTAAAATGAGGGAAAAATGGGGATTTTTGTAGCAGCCTTTTCTTCATGAAAACAATAGAATTTCTGAGTTTAAAAGGGAAACAACAGTGAAGATTAATAAAAAAGACATGATGTCTTCACAAGACTTCAAGAATTAACAATTTTGCAATAAAACTTGTTTCTTGAAGGCTTAAAAGATGATTTAGCCTCCTTTTGATATGACAAATTTTATAGGTGGCTAACACCTTTGTCTTCCATATGCACTTTGACACACTTTGCATTTTATTGCATATTCATGCGCATCTTTGAAAAGTGTAGGCCAATAGTAACCTGCATGCAGGTTTTTGTGTGATGTCTTATTTCCTCCAAAATGTCCTCCAGTTGGTCCATCATTGAGTTCCTGCAAGACTTTCTCTGTTTCATATTTTTATGAGCATCTTAATAGTACATAATCAAAATTTCTAACAATACATCATTGATTAATTCATATTTCTTGGCCTTTAATCTCAAATCCTGTTTTGTTTTGTAACTGAGTTGGTTTGGAGCATATCCATTTTTCAAATAAAATATGAGATCAACATATTGAGATTGTGCATCATTGAGGCTTACCTCTGATATTTTCACATTGTTACCTAAATATTCTTCTGATGATAGATGGGATGCTCCTGTAAGCATTTTTCAAAAACCTTGACCTCTAAAAATTTTAGAGGGTCTTATTTCTACATCACACTCTTGTAAAGAGGTAACCTAATTGGCCCCTTTCTCTCCTAATTCTCTTTGCATTAATAGTTGTCTCACTACAGAGGATGGAACTATGATTGTGGTGTGAGTTTTTAGGACAAATGGCCTAAAATTATTTATAGCCTTAAAGACATCAAATTCTTTCTTTCCGATAGATGAATAATTTAGTTCTGCACCTTGCAAATTAGAACTAAAAAATGATATTGGTGCTTCGATTTTTTGGTCATTAAGTTGTGTTAAAACATCAGCATATGATGTATCTTATGAAAAAGTATATAAAGTAAATGGATTAAGAAAATTGGGGGTAGTCAGGAATGGAGCATTAACAATGGATTGTTTAATCAAATCAAATTCTTCTCTTTCATTATGTCCCCATTTAAAGACTGATTTTTTCTTAATCATGTTTTGTAATGGTAAAACTATTTGTGAAAATTCAGGGACAAACCTTTTAAAAAAAATAATTTTCCCAAGAAACAACTACATAGCTTTCTTGTTATGAGATAAAGGAATTCTTTTAATCTCTCCAATTCTCCCAAGATCAATATAGATACCTCTTTTTGACACAATGAATCCTAAATTTTTTCCTTCATCTAATGCAAAAAATGATCTCTTTGGGTTTAATGAGATGTCATACCTTTTACGTCGCTCAAAGACTTGCTTTAGGTCATTCACATGATTGGTTACTTGTTTAGAAAAGACTGTACTGTCATCTAAATAAGTAACCACTGATTTATTTATGAGCCCCCTAAAATTTGTGTTCATATCTCTCTGAAAAGTGGCACTTGCATTAATTAATCCAAATGGCATCTTTTGATAGGCGTAAGTTTCCCACTTAGTCCTGAATGTAGTCTTCAATCTGTCATCTGGATGTACGAGAATTTGGCTGTACCCTGAGAATTCATATAGAAAGGACATAAGTTTAGAACCAACTACTGTCTGTAGTACTTGTTCCATGGTTCGTAATGGAAAGTTGTCCTTTTGACATGCTTTGTTTAAATTCCTAAAATCAATACAAATTCTAATATCACCATTTTTCTTCCTGACAGGTACCAAATTTGATACCCATTTAGAATTCCTGACTAGAAAGATGATTTTTTCTTTCAAGAGTTTATTCAACTCTATTTTGATTTGATTTTCAAGATTTGGGTGAATCTTCCTCAATTTCTATTGTATAGGTTTCTCATCTGAAATCATAGGAATTGTGTGTTGAATCACAGAAGTATGATATGTTTTAAGATCAGTAAAATCCAAAGAAAATATACCTTTGTACATTCTAAATAACCAGATAAATGATAATTTTTCTTTAGAAGATAGACCAAGACCTAGATTGAAATTTTGAGGTTTTTCGTCAATTCCTAGATTTACTAACTCAAATCATAAGGTAGAGCTTTGATTTTTTGAGTTAGTAACTATTTTAAACCTATCTTTCAGATCATATAGGTCTTCTAACTTGAAAACATACTTAGGAATAGTATTTTTGTCTTGTTATTCCTTAATCTGAATGTCATGCTTATTTTCATCCTAAATTTGACTATCATAAGATCCTTTAGATGTTAAGAAATCTATGATATCTGAATCATTATTAAATATTATGCAATTGGTAATATTATCAGGAACAGATGGTCTAAAAAATAATTCAATGGAAAATCTATTGGGACTAAACTCTTGAGATGGAATTAAATTTGATGCTACATTAGCCAGTAGATCTGCACTAGCATTCTCCATTCTAGGCACAAAAGAAATATTAAAGGCTAAGAAATGAATGGATAATTCTTGGACTCATGATTGGCAATGCTTTAAATGTCCATAATTACAATGAATGGTAATTTTTACCTGTCTAACAATGATTTCTGAATCTCCTAGGACTTTCAGATATTTGATATTAAGATCAATGACTTTGTACAAACCTTGGACTAATGCTTCGTATTCAACTATATTGTTTGTACAATTGAATTCTAGTCTGTATACTAACATGGTTTTTTCTCCTTTTGGGCTTATTAAAATACAACTAGAGCTTGCACCTTCTTCAGATTTAGAACCATCAAAATAAAGAGTCCAAAATAAAGAATTAACTACTAGTTTACCTAAAAAAAATTTACACTTTGAAATGTTTGTCTGGGAAAAATTCTCGATCTGAGAAACAACTGCATTATCAAAGAAATGTGACGGTTGAGCATTGAAATTTCCCAAAAATGAATTTGTTGAGTTATTTCCAATAATTTTATTATTGAATGCTGCTGGCTCATTTACTCCTTCAATATCGGTGATTGTATGTTTCATGAAATTTTCACGGTCTACATTATAGACATTTAATAAATAATGTCGTAAACATTACATTATATAAATACCAAAAACATTACAAAATATATATATATATATATATATATATATATATATATATATATATATATATATATATATATATATATATATATATATATATATATATATATATTTATTTATTTATTTATTTATTTATTTATTTATTTTGTAGTGCTTTTGGTATTTATATAATGTAATGTTTATATATATATATATATATATATATATATATATAAACTCAAATTAAAATGTAAAATTTTTTATACGGTGTTCCCTTTCCCGCTATTGAGTATCAGCCTTATGGTAGATGGTTTTCGATTTACCTTTTTCTATTAATTGCATTATGTTGAGGCTTCAGAATTCCGCTGCCAAAACATGCGGGAAAACCACCCAGTCCAGACCTTAAAGCAACTCCTTTTCCGTTTGGTGCAGTGGCTCCGACTGGGGATAATGGGATTAATTTCCCAATAAGGATGATTTTGGAGTGTTTTTTCTATTATACAACATGCAATGGAAAATTATTCTAATCTATCACATGGATTTAACTAAACTATCTATTCTAGTATATACCTGGGGTGTTTCTTCCTTTATGTGATCTAAAGAGATATATTTCAACTATTAGTAATGTATATTATTTAATGGTTGAAAGAGATGAAAATTATGTAAGATGATTCTTCTAACAAAATAGTCTTATTAGAATAATTATGAAAAATATATGGCATTCATATGTGTGATTATATATTTAATAAGAAATCGCAGAAAAATATTAGAACAAAGGTGCATGTAACATTCATCTATAATAACGTTTCAAATATATAATGCAATAAAAAGATGACTGTCAATCTAGAAAGCAAGACTTAATACAAGTGAATATAAGTACCATATGTACGAAGTTCTACTCATGTAAATTGACAATAATTGGTCTGATCCTCTTCACTTTCAAGCAATATAAAGATTACAATAGTGCAACATGAGTTAAACAACTTTAATTGTCAAAATATAACAAATTATGCTCCATTAATTCATCAAAGCATTCACAAACTTACAATACTGCATTCTTTGCAAATGTTTTTGAAAAATTTCTGGACCCTTCTCTAAATGCATGAGAGGGGTTTAAATATTAAACTAACTATGTTCTAAAATATATTATTACAAAAAAATAGAGGAGGTCTCAAACAACCATCCTCTTAAGACTAACTTTAACTACAATCTAGGAAAATAAAGTAACAATATGACTTATAAATTTTGATCTTTCATTTGGATTTCCCCTCGAGTTGACAAATATCTAGCATGGGCTTAAGCTGAGCTGGCTGCAAAATCTGTGATCTGACCTCTTCTTTGAATATCACATTTGAGAATGCTGGTTGCGATCTTCGTATGGAATCTGTTAAAGACTGCAGGGTCTGGTATTGATGATAAGGTTTGATTAGAAAATTCCAATAATTTTCTTGATCAAACTTATTTACCTTTTTTAATTGTTTCATCGTGTGTTTCTACCTTTTTTCTCCACTGTTTTTCCAGTTGTTTTACTTCTAAGAGCACTTCAGATGTGCACTCTTTGATAAGTTCTTCTTTCACAAGTTTTTCACACATAGATTCAGTAATTTCCTTTGCCAACTTGAATCCTTTCGTTGTTGCTTTCTCTGCCTTCTTTATCTATGCTTCCCAATATTTGAATAATATTTCCTTTTGGAACTTATCTACCTGGGGTATATTAGCTTCCTTTCCTGAGTTTTATGCTTGCGATTGAATGTGTTCATTGATTTTCTTCTCGGTCTTCTCACATTCAAGTTTCTCTATAGCTACTTGTTGGATCAATTTTTCACTTGATTCACAATAAGAGCCAGTAACAAAAGCTTGTTGGAAAAATACTTCTTGTTGTTTCTTTAACTTAGCATTCACATCCAATGCTTCCTTTATGAATTTCTCTAATTGTGGTTGGCTTTGTAATATGGTCATTTCTACTTCCAATTGTGTTTGATTTTTAGTGAGTTTTAGTTGATGCTACAAATTAAGACTCTAAAAATCCTTTTGAAATTGGGACATCTTCGATTTCATTTGCTCGTTGGAGTTAGAATTTTCTTTATTCAACACTCTCTCTAATTCTTGTATTCTATCTTCTTTCTTCTTCAGTAAAATTTTAACCTCAGTAGCTTTATCAACAGTGGAAGTAGCATATGCACCTACAAACTATGATATTTTGGTTAAATGTTCAGTAGGATCAGCTTGAGGATCCTTCCATAAAACGTCTACTGATTCATTTGTGAGATCTAAGACTCTCTCATCAATTCTTCTCCTTTTTCTTCTCTTTACTAAAGCTTTATGACTTGGGCTGTAAAACACATCCAGCGAAGGGATTTCCTCAAATTGTAACACTATCTGTTCTGTAGAATAAGCCAAAATGATCTCTCAATCATAAGTTTCTGGAGCTTATTGTAGTGGTGTAACAATTTCCACTAACTTTTGGGAATGTTCAGGTGTCTAAAAACTAGCAGCTTGATCAATATTTGGATTTTTTTTAGGAAATTTTATTGCTTTAGAAAACTCATCCCATTCACTACTCAAATTATTTGGTTGGGACTTTTCTGACTGATCAAGTGTATCTTAACTATGTTGAACTTCTTGAGAAGTTGACTCTGTTCCATTACTTCCTTCTTTCTCGTGCATCTCAGTCTCTTGGATTACTTGATAAATTATCTTTTCTGGGTTCTCGTTTCAGTTTTTCAGATTCATTTTCAGAATGATCCGAATTTTGAGATTGATCTTCTAATTGTGTTGACTCATCTGCAAACATGTCTTTCACTTCATTATCCAAGCTAATACTTGGAGTAGGTCTGTTGACATCTTCAATAGTCAATAAATCCAGAGGAATCCTTTCCAGTATCTTATTTTTGTATTCTTGGAAGGCTTCCAAGTCATCTTGATTCAGTTGATTGGATGCAAACTTAAGTACATCTGAAAACTTTTCAGTGCCTTGAAATAAGTCATCGAATGTATCTATCCCTTTCACAAAAGGCTTCATTTTGAGCTTTGTGATGTAGTTTTTAATTACATCATTCAGATCATATGGCCATTTTGGCATTATGGAAAAATTCAATATATTAACCTTTGACATTTCCTTGTAGGCATGAACAATATCAAAAAGTGCAAAATTAGCGCATTGTAAAGGGAAATTAGGCCAAATGACCTTCTTAGCATGTTTAAGCTATTTAGAAATACCATTTACAAGAAGCTAGTAGGAAATCTCTCTGGAAAGTAACTTATCAAGAACATAATATGGTAGGACATGAGGAGAATAATAACTCCCAAATACTCTGATATATGTGAAACTTTCCTTTGCAAACCATCTAGCAACAGAAAGAATGTCTGTACTAGCCTATTTGGAAACCCTAGGGGCTTTCTCATTGAATATCATCTGGTGCATAGGCAAAATGACTCTATGGAAAATTTTGTAAAAATGTAAAAGGAAGTCTAAATCCCAGAGGGCTCTGTGGTAAATGTGGATTGGAGTAGCTTCCTGGGTCATCCATTTCCATCCCATGGTAGGAAAACTAGAGTAAAATAAAATTGCATCCATGACATAGGCACTCATATAAAAGGGGGGTGTTTCTGTAAATGAAACACTTATTTTACTCCTATACTCCATGATGTGTTTAGCTAAATTATCAGATAGGGTATTTTCCCAATTCAGAATTAAAGATTTGATGATTGCGTCAATTAATGGGACCCAATCTACAGAAAACCTAGTGGTATCAGGTTTTTTATATAATATAGACAACATACCGGTAGCATAACAATAAGGGGAAGTAATTTGGGCAATTGGGTAAGTACCGAGTTTATCTTGCTTAAGTTTTCCTTGGTCTTCTTTCCATTCCTTTATGACTTTCATCAAATCTGGATTTTTTGTTCTAAAGCTTTGGACAAAAGCTTTGTCATATTTCTGCTTTGGGGAAGGTAGATGGTACATTGCTTGTAATTCCTTTGCCCTAATGACCCAATATTCTCACCTTTTAAATCTTTGAATGTTATGTCTTCTATGCTTAAGTGTTCGATTACCCACGTAACCATGTCTGTATAGGGAATAATATTTGGCCTTGCTGCTACCTTATGAATGAACATGCAACATCGAAATAATTCGCATCTGATGTAGCTGGTGTGCCTATTGCAGTGACTTTCGTTATTACCCTTAGCTTTTCATCCTCGAAAATCTTATACATTTCCTCCCATGAAGAACTTCCACAATCCTTGTTGCAGGTGGGGTTTGAGAACAAGGGAAACATATATGAGTCTTCAGTAGATGATGCTTTGTCAATTTATTTTCCTTTCTAAATCATTTCAATTTTTCTCACTACGTTAAGTGGTCTCCTGATTTCAAGCGAATAGAGCAAACATCAAAAATATAGAGAAAAGGGAGGAAAAAAGAATTGAAAACAAATCCAACGTTCAATAGCATGCTCAGAGTAGATATGAATCTATCAAAACCTTAATTATATTAAATTTTATTAATCACCAAAAATCATTTAAAATCAAATCTCTTGCACCTTCACGTGAAATGTCTATCGATCAATTTCAAGAGTTGGATCTCTTATTTCAGTTTAATTTTACATGATTCATTTCACATCGCATATCACAACTTATAACTATTTCCATTTATGATGTTACCCATAAATTCTTCGAAATGCGATATGCACAAATCACACATCGCAACTTTTATGCGGTAAATGAATTTGGTTTTAGTTATATCCTGCGAAATGTGAAGTGCGCTTTCAAGAAATCATGCCGCTGCGCTCTATCGGACTTTGGAGGTTTTATGTTCATTACTTTATTGGCTCGTCGAGTCCGTGTAATTGCAACTTTCACCGAATTTCATATAAGTTTGACCATTTAAATGAGGCGTGATGCGATAAATGGATTATAATGGTGATTGAAGTGATTGTAATAAGATTTCGATATGGATTTAGAAAGAGGTTAATGCATATCTTAGCTTGCATGAATTAGTGGATTTTAAGTCATTTAAGTTTGTAAGCTATGTGAATTGCAATGCGCTCTAATGAATAAAAGCAGATAAGAAAAAAGAAACTTTATTTCCTAAATTTTTTTTACTTAAGCTAAAAAATAAATGAAATAAACCTCCTATTTATTTTTTAGTTGTCCCCATTTAGTTTTACTAAATGGGGGTTCTCGCATAGCACAACACATTCCCATGATCCATAATTCAATATCTTTCCCTCCTCGTAGAGTATCATCCTTATGGTAGAAAGTGTTCGTTTCTCCCTTTTCCCTCAGGGGCTCCCACTCCAATGATCAAATTCAAAATGGATTTCAAGAGTGTACGTATATCAAATTTTATTATGGACTTCTTACTCTCACTAGTACCAAGAAGGATTGTGAACTAACCGCTAGAAGTCGGGTGTAAGAAGGAATAGTAGTGAAGGAGGTAGACATAATTTGATGCCATATACAGGAATGATAATTACGTTTCCACAAGGTTTCCATCAAAAAACCATTCTACTAAATGATGGAGGCTTATTCCTCCTGTACCTCCTTCACGATGATGAAGATGCGTTTCCAACCAAATTTTGAATAAACATGCTCGAATCTCCGTAAAAAATATTACTATCACTCGGGAGGAACACGAAGATGACGAGGTTTAGGCTCAATAATTGTTTCCATAATTGGATAAGGAAATGAAATAATCATTTTAAAGACTAGGAGGGTTCGTGGTTTTACAAGTTGAATTATAGTGCCCCCAAGGATACCACCGGATTTCCAATTAGTGGTATGCTTAAATTCTCTTATTTCATAAATAATTTTTCATCGAGGGTATCTAATAGCTTAGTTAATGATATATGTCACGCTTTGATTCCTTTGATTTTAAAACCATCTATGGGCCCTAAGTTTAGACCATTCTTGCAACCACGTAGAAGCTAATAATTCTAATAACTTATTACGTTCAAGTGTCCCATAGCGAGGTTAAACAATATTCCTTCATCTTTATCAACATCTTGATTCCCATAGCATAAACACCAGCTTTTAATATATGCATCAATCAAAGAATTTGATTGATCTATACTTTTGGGCTTGTGATTATTCGAAAGGCGAGATGGCAGATCATTAGGGATGAGGTATGTATAGTAAGTAAATTGGCTCCTGATTTCTAGGAATATACACCCACTCTTGAATAGCAGACACTCCTTTCTATCCATATAGCCCAACATATGAGACTGAAGGTTCAACATTTTTTATGTGGGGTTTTGGTTGCTAACACCAATCCTACTATGTGCCTCAAACAATCGTCTCGCCATCTATAAAGTTAATACCAAGAGATTGGGGATATCGAATTCCATAGGTTCATTATCAAGTAGGACAAGAGATGATTAGATGCTCTATGGATTCATCCACCTGCAAGGGGAAAATTTCAGACCAAGTAGGTCCTCGAAGGGATCTTTTATTAAGGTTTTTTGCGTAGGGATCTTATTTGTAAGAATGCACCGTATCACAAGTTTTTTTTAGAGGGTTTTTAATTTTACACACTCTTTCCACCACCAACACTTTACGTTGAGCTCTTTATACTTGAATTCTATGAGGTCGCCTTATTTAGGATTGTACACTCCCTATTTTGGAATGGAACCTCGCATCAACTCTTCATCCTTGTCCATGATTGCACAGAGAGTTTTTAGTGAATTGATATAATCTTGCCGTTGTGATGCCATTGTTAACATATATTTAATTCATTTGTTTTCATCCAACTCATCCTCTATGGATTATTATCCGGATTTGATATATGGTTGATTGTTTTAAACCCTTGTCTAATTATAATTGGATGAGTTCTGGGGAGAGACATATATTTCCACATCCGCATCAAGGATTGATGTCGATGATGGCATGGTACCCGACATGATTCTCCAAGCCAAACCCGATTCAATGATGTTGAAGGAAGACAACTTTTTGAATGTTGAAGATATTTGATTTGTGTTGCTCTCAAGGAAAATATAATCAATGAGAGACATGGGGTAGATGTATTTACTTATGTTGATCTCTCATTCAAAGGATACTTGTTGTAATTAGCTCAACGAGCTTTAAGAAACAAGGCCTCGAGAATGTGTAAAGGTCCTTCAAGTCCCATCTAGCCCATCTCTTTTGGCACCACAATTTTCTCCCATTTAATCCAAGCAAATACCCAACCTTCCTTGCCCTATGCCATAAACAAGAAAAAAAAAAGTTGTCAATAATATTGATAATTTTAGGGATCCTGCAGAAAGAGCCATCCATACTAAGCAAGGATAGATTCCGGTAACTAATTTGATCGTAACTGGGCCTACTAGCCCGAGATAACCATCCGTGAAAACCATATGTTAAGTCCTTTTTTCTATCTTGGAAATCAACCGCATCCATTTTTTTCTTTCTATAGTCATTGGGATTCAAATTGAATCCTAAGTATTTTGTTCCATCTCCCATATCAACCATTTGGAATGGAAATTTAGTCGTAATATAAGAAATTTAATATCCTGGAGAATCCTATGGGTGAAGTGGTTGATTTGAGAGGGTTTATATCCATACCAATGGTCCTTTCAAAATTATATTGATATGATATAGAGTGGCAACATCATTTTCGATCCATAAAAATATTAAGACATCATAAAAAAAAGGAGATGTGATAATGATAGGTTTCCAAAAGGATACCCGTCTTTGATCGATCCCCTAGCTTTGGAATTACACTTTGTTGATTCCCTCCATCACGAGAAGGAAAAACAACGAATAGAGAGGAGCATTCTTGTTTAAGTACCCTCTTTAACATGGAAAAAAATGAGGCACCACCATTCACTAATTAATAATTATGGGTATGAATAAACTCTCTCTGTCATTTGATATCTCCTTGATATGGAACTCTTGTCAAGCTTCTTGGCTTGGAAGATGTCACCTTGTCAATTTTCATTTTCCTTCAGGTCTTCTTTATTTATTGACCCAAGAGAATTGTAGAGTCGAGAGGCTCATTCTAAAACACAATATGAGGGGATGTAAGTTTGTCCATGAGTCTCGTGCCTCAAAAAAAAAAACAAAGCACCTTAAAAAAAAAAACAAATTATGTTCTAAATAGAAATGGTGGCTATAATTAAAAAAATGAATATGATGTAAAATCATTAGAAGTAAAAAATGTGTGAATGAGATGTTTAAAAATTATATTTTTAATATATTTCAACAAGATATTTAAATAAACTATTTGAAGATCTATGTTAACTAATTATGTCGTATATCAATTTCATATATATTTATATATAGAAAAATTATGGTTAAAATTTTTATACGAATAAGTATATATATTCTATTTAGCATTCAAAAATGCATTTTAAGTAAGGAAGAATACTGACATTGTGTTTTTAGACTTTAAAAAAATTTCCAAGTGAAGAAATTTGATTAGTGGGCTCATCTGAAATTAAGATGCATCTATGATGGTAATTAAAAAAAAAAAAAAAAAAAAAAATTAAAATAAGAATTGGTAAAAACTAATCTATGATGTTGTAATTGAATAAAAAATTGAAAATAGATTTTCAAAAAAAGAGTTAGTGAAAACTTATCTATGCTGGTGTAATCAAATAAAATAAAAAATAGCTTTCAAGAGTTGGTGGTAAAAACTAATCTATGCTGGTTTAATTAGATACAAATAAAAATTATATTTTCAAGAGAAAAATGGTAAAAACTAATCGTTGAGTAATTAGATTTAAAAAATTTAAAAAAAAGTTTAGAATGATAGTGTAATTAAATAAAAATAAAAAATAGATTTTTAAATGAACAGGAAGCTAAAAGATGAAGTTGAAATAGATCTATGCAAATAAAAATAAATAAAATATTCAAAGGAAAATTTAAAATACTGATGTAATTAAATAAAATAAATATTAGATTTTCAAAAAGAAGTTGAAGATCCCTTGCAACCAATTCGTCCAAATATGACTCGCACATGAAAAATCATATTTGCAAAAAGACAGTAATAAGAAGAGGAACTCTGTGCCAACTCTCTGTATGCAAAATTAATCCTCGAACTCAAGTGTTAGATCTCACGATGGCAATTACTCGAAACTCTTGTAAATACATTCGGTATCTGTTCTTAGAAATCCACTCTATCAAATTCGATTTGAAATTATATAGAATTTACAATCCGAAGTTTGGATCACACAAGTTCATGATAAATGTTTTCTGGGACGTCAAGGGATTGAATCTCAAAACCCATGCCGAGGTATTTCTGCTCGTCAATCCAGGATCTTGTAAATACCAACGAGGAACCTGTAAATCCCAATGAGCTTAAAAACGAAGACAAATAGGAAAAAGAACCACACTGAAATCATATCTCAACCTAAGAGACTGGTGAGAGAGGTGGTCCCATAGGACTAGATCCCACCAGGTACGGTGACTGGGAGAAGGAGTACGATGCTCCAATTTTTCATAACCCAAGGCAAGTTATTACTTCAGTTTCAACGATTTAATTTTTTTTTTCTCTCCAATTTTGTGAGAAAATACCATTTATATCGTATAGATTATGAATTTTCAAGTTCAGGGTTTAGGGTTTTAATTTTTTTCAGGTTTGGTTTGCTATTCCATTTTTACGTCCGCGAACAACAGAGTTGGTTTGTTATCTCCATTTTACGTCCGTCAACAAAAATCTAATATACAATACGTTTGGTGTGCTATTCCATTTTCACTTCCCGTTAACAACAATGTAATATAAAAAATGTTTAGAGTTCAAACATATCATCTGGACATTGAAAAATCACGTGTGATAAAAACTTATATAATTCGTGATAAAAACATATATAATTCTATATTTTTTTACATTTTGAAGAAATCCCTTGATTGAAAAAACCTTTCCAATGTGGAAACAAACAATGAACTTGCCCTCAACAACAGAAAAGTACAACCACGATCAAGAAGGAAATCTATAAGGTTTTAAAGCAGTTTTAAATATACCATGAGTCATCGAGTGAATTTATGTTTATATTTACCTTGCAGCATATTGAAAATAAGAAGACACTTATATCAAAGTTCTTTTGCTCAAATGGAGGCCCTGGTTCTAACATGAGGGCAGAACTCTTGGCACTCTGGAGCCTTTGGGTGGAATATAATCTACAAGTATAAAATTTTCACATTTATGACAATTCAAAAACAAATGATAGATGGCATTTTAAGTCAGCATCAATTTCCAACCACTTACATTACTTTCATGGTTTTGCAGGTGTGGCCCACACCTCTGCCAATACCTCTGCCACTGTCTTCATGACACTCCCATCCACCATATCTTCCGGGGGCAAACTCTAAAGCGAACACTCTTTCAAAGCAGGGCCTACTCTCTTCCATTTGGGTTGATTCGTTCTCACCATTACAGGTAGGCGAGTGTCTTCTGCCATCAACTTTCAACTTCCTTAGGAGTGTGGCTCACTTGGCAATGATGGTTATATTTTTGCTTTCTTCGACATATGGCTTGTATTTACTATTGTGAACAATCGGCTCAAGTTGTCAATTTGCTTGTTTAAGTTTTTTTTCTCCGTGGTCTCCTGTTTTGATGGTTTGGGCCTCTGATTTTTTATTGGCAGCACTTTACGATGTGTACATAAATTTGTAGTAATTAACTTCTGAACTATTCTAGAATGTTGCTGTGTTAGTTGATGTACCATTTAGTATTTTGTATGTTTTAAGTTTTCCAATCCGGAAATATTCTGCGAAGACAATGATCTATGTACTATATTAATTTTCATAATATAATCAATTAGTGTTTTTTCTCCGTGAAAAATTCAAAGCTCTTACATTCATACCTTCAATTTGAAGGGAAAGATGGTATAATAGATCATGCCCAAAAGGAATTTTTATCAAAAAAAAAGTCATATATTACCAACCCATGTATTTCATTTACCTACCTTATAACGTAAGTTTTAAGAAATTAAAGATTACTTACCATGGAGGCTTGTATGTCTTAGATATGAAACTTGATAGTTTAGCCATTCACTTTTCTCCATTTTGAATGCAACAAGTCTTGTATGTGATTTTGTCCTAAATTTTGTGTTTACCATTCCCATATGGTCATATTTATTTTGTATCCATTTCGATTCAAATTTCTTTTCAATGAAGAGAAACTTGCTAAACTTTTTTTCACTTGTTCCAATTCTTGTTGGGACTGCACTGGTGGAATTATTCCGGGCTAATATATGAAAAATAACACATTGTGTTCTACACTCTAAAAACTTTGCATAGAAATTTGAGCCAAATTTAATCATTTGGGCTCATGTTAGATTGATAGCTTCAAAGTGGTTGTTGAATATGATCCAATTAATGCTATTTTGTTGCACATAAATTTGAGCCAAATTTGATCCTTTAGACTCATATTAGATCCATACTTAGTGGTTGAATATTATCCAATTAATGTTATTTTTGTGAGGCCATGTTAATGTAGAGATAAGTGAACATAAATCCTTCCAATTTTTGGATTAAGAAATGGTTAGTTGGAATGGCATTGGTCATTCTATTTGTGGTAGACAAGTAGTTCAATGCAATTAATACTACTTGATGTCAATGATTGGCAAAAGCCAAAATAAGACGAACTTGGTCTTTCTATTAGTGAGTGGTGTAACATTTTTTTCTAGATTTTAGGGAAAAATGGTTAGAGCCACTTCTCTTTCGGGATGATGACATAACAACAATACGCACTTAAGTAGAATTTTATTGAAAAGGGGAATTACTTGAGAAATTATTAGCTTTGTTGGTTAATAATGGATGATATTTTTCAACGACAATTGTTGGAGCTAACTCACCAATTTTTTGCAAGAAAACATTTAGATACAATTGGGACTCAACTCGCCAATTTCGATGTCTCAAATCATGTCTCTCCCTATGAAGAGTTGTAGGTTGACAAGTAAGGCAATGATTTAGGAAAACAATTGAATGAGTGAAAATTCTATGCAAAGACCTAGGATTATAACAAACAAAAAATGTGATGATGAGTTATTTGTAACTTACCTTTTATTCGCAGGTACATGTATTATGATAGTAATGTCACCTATGTCTTATATATATTAATTTTCCGAGTGCATAATTTTCACATATATTATATTTAATTTTTCCTATTGGACTATTTGGCTTTGTTTTTTTTACTTGTGAAATTTTTGCATATATTATATTTTTTTTTTTCTATTGGACTATTTGACAATTTCTTTACCTAGGAATGTCTATAGCATATGCATGTTGTGACCGCCGCAAAGTACACAAAGTAGTATTCAAGTGTTTCTTCTGCCACATGGCCACCCATATGCTTCGTTTACTGAAAATGAGGAATGGTTATGTGGAAAGAAATCTTATTTTTATTGAAAAGCCTTTCATTTTATACAAAAAGAATAATTATAGTAAGAATTCATACATATCTTTCTAGGACATTTGCCAACATATTTCTCGCCACTCCAAAATTCATAGTTTTGTGGAATAATGTTGTTGCACTATAAAACTAAATTTTTAGCACCAGATGTCGTGGAACACCAACTACATTTGGTACTTGATAAATAATAAATGAGTTGAAAGATAACCTGGTTTTCTCGCTAACCTTTAGACCGAAAAGTAGGTAATGACAATAATAAATTTATGAAGAAGAAAGAAACCGTGAAGCAATTTTAAAACAATTATCACTACTAGCATGCAAGAAAAATACAATAAAAATAATAAGTAGCAAATGACATTCAAAGAGAACCTAAACTAAGCAATTTAGAAGAACAACAATCATGCAAAAATAAACATTTTAGGAAGATAGATAAGATAAGCCATTTTTATTAATCTCCAAATAACAACCACAAAAGTAGATCAATAGACTACCGCAGTTGTTGAAATGAGCGATAAAAATAGCTTTAGAATACTAAACTCTCTCTAAAGAATCACATGATGTATAATACCTTATTTTCTTTACAAGTCACTTTCAAAATAGGAATTATTATGTACACAGATAATGACCACTTGTATGTCTTTACTTAATGGGTGAGATAACATAGTTACCTGTATGCTCCTATTTTATGGTGAGATAACATAGTTACCTCTATACTTTAATAGCTTTGATCCTGGGATTTTATGCAGAACGCACAAAGATGTCAGTAAATAACCATGAACATAGAGATGCAGCTGTGGGAAATAATGCTTCATTTCATTAATATCAAATAATGTAAATATGCTTACAGCATAATGGAAATAAAGAAGCTAGGGTGCCGGTAGCTAATCTCCGAGAAGAGATGTGATGGCTACGCACCTTTCGAATCCGTTACAATGAGGCTCGAGGGCCTATTTATTGTTGAGAAACAATGTAGAATTTGAAACGGGGCCCAAAACCTAACCGTAGGAGATGAGGCGCCAAACTGTAAGTGCCCGTTTGGGTAAATTGGTGGTTCAATTTCCTGTGGGTACAACTTTGGCACCCGATCTCCGTTTGACGCGTTCAATAGCTCATGAAAGATCTATCCGAGGGAATTTAATTTTTGAACGAGAAAATTGGTCCATGGACCCATGTTGCTCTCTCGTTTTCCCAAAAATGTCGTTTAGGGCCTCAAAACGACTCCAAGTTCAGACCCGAAATCGCTAAAAATAGTAAGTTTTGTTGCAACTTGAAATTGAAAGAATCAAGATGGGGGTTCAAATGGAATAGTTGGTGGCCACCAATATCCACTCGACTATTGGTTTCAAAACGGCTCCGAGAGTGGAGGACCCGAAATTGCGAAAAATAGAAACAGTCAATGAAAACTGCAAGAATTGATGGTGCTGGTCCAAATGGAATAGGTGGGTGGCTACCGATATCCACTGACTATTCCTCCTCTCTAGGGCTAGCCGGTCCCCATTGTGATTGAGATCTCTCCATGAGATGAGGCATCCGTTGAATCGAGTATTAGATGTGTTGAAGATGCCGTGGACTCATGTGGACATGCCGGATGCGTTTAGTAAATTTGGTTTCTTTATCAAATTTCATACGACATGTTTGGATCCAGATGTGTAGTCATGTGATGTGCGGCAACATCAGTAGGCATTGGGAGTCAACAATGGAGTGCTTGCCTGGATAAAGGTAGAGGAACCTCTATGAGTGAGGAGAAATTGTCATTGTATTCTCCATGATTTTGTCCATTCTGGCTGCACCGTGAAAGGGAGCCCTGCTTTGAGGTTGTGGCCACAATATTTTTCTTCGTGAGTGAGTCAAGGAAAATGAATTTCCTGGTCTGGGAAACAATCTCATCGCGTTGTTTTGCAAAAAGAGTCAAAGAGATGGCAGAGGCTGCATTCACCTCCGATCCTGTACAAGTTATTTCCCAAAGTAATATACACAAAGATGAGGCCTAGACTCATATACACACGCATGTCGCCTCCATAAGTATGGTTGGCCCAATACATCACTACATCAAGAGGAGCAACATCACACAATACCTCATCGTTGAATGGCTTGATATTGTATGGAAGTCGCACTACCGAAGTGATGCGGAGATCTCTCCCTGGGTGGAGCCACCCGATGGTATACGGCTGTGGTGCTACATGGTTGGTAGGCCGAGCCGCCTCCACGACGTCCTGAAATGAGGTTCTTTTGGTTTCCTCTATCGACGAGAACCGCACGCTCGAGAACCCTTCACCCACATCTCACATCGGAAGAGGCGCTCTCCCTCCTGGATCCTCCTCGACCTCCTCTTCTGGATCTTGGTGGTGGCAACAATGAAACTGGATCCGTGATCAATGATCTGCTTCCCTTTGTCATTTCTTTGTCCTGTTCTCTAACTCGTGATCGTAAATGTGTCCTCGATTCTGGTGCCTTAGTTCACCCACCAAGGACCTGCTTGGCCCCGACACTGCTTTTGTGGCCGGTGAGTGGGGTTGTTATGAAATTCACACCACTTCCCGTGTCCTTTCTTTGATTTGTGGTGTTGTTCGAACGTATTACTTTGGCCTTGCTCCTTGTTCTTCGATTCGGGGGCAGCACTCTTTTTCGGATTCGCAGATCCAAAGTCTCGCTCTTCTCGTTTAAATTTCTGCTTGATCTTGGCGGCATAGCGATATGCCGTACAGCGAAGGGGAATGCTCTAGGAACTCCATTTCTCCTGAATGTGCTCAGGTAGACAAATTTTCGGTACTTGAGCACCAAATGTCTCTCTCAATCTTTAATACCCAACTTTGTGCGGCAGGGTATGGAAATGTGATTCGTCGCTCATGGACATCTTGATCCTTTTGTTGCCGCAGTTGCGGGTCCATCGGATGTATTTGTCCTCATAGCTCCCTGCTGCAATATTGTTCCTCGATGCCGTCTCTCGAACGAATTCCAAGTGGGTGTGGTCGAGAACGTAGAGGGTTCCCCTTCGCCTTCCTTGCTCACGTAGGTTTCCCACCGCCTTTGACATGGGGGGCGGCTTGAGGGAGTGCAAAAATAATCTTTTCTCGCTTTCGTAGAAGTCATGGACCGAGAAATACCTCTTCCAACAAATTTCTAACCATCTCGTTCACAACATCAGATCTATTTTTCCTTCAAATATAGGAATGTCAAAGTTTACCTGCACTTTGAAGGGAGTGGCTCTGCAGTGGCCATGGATGCAGCATGCGCCATATGGGTAGCCTGAAGGATTTGGAGCAAAGTTATCCATCATCGCGTTCTTTTGTTTCTCGAGGGCCTCCTCGAGCAAGCATTTTGATAGATCTCCCACTGCCTTTCTTTTCTTCCGCCATGGGAGGTCGTCTGTGGTTTGCGAGGGCCGATCTTGCAAGGGTTCAACCGTATCGAGCCCTAACTCCTTATACCCCCCACCGCTAGACATATGCAAAGAAAACAAAGAAAGAGCAAGACTCCCGCTCTCGATACAACCGATCCGAATTTTATGTGAACGCAACAAGATAATGTAAATAACCATGAACATAGAGATGCAATGTGGAAATAATGCTTCATTTCATTAATATCAAATAACGTAAATATGCTTACAGCATAATGGAAATAAAACAGCTAGGTGCCGGTAGCGAATCTCTCGAGAAGAGATGTGATGGCTATGCACTCTCGAATCGTGTTACAATGAGGCTCGAGGGCCTATTTATCGTTGAGAAACAATGTAGAATTTGAAACGTCCAAAACTCTAACCAGAGAGATGAGGCGCCAAAATCAGGCGCCCGTTTGGGTAAATTGGTGGTTCAACTTCCCCGGGCATAACTTGGCACCCGATCTCCGTTTGACGCGGCTCAACAGCTCGTTAGAAAGATCTATCCGAGGACTTTGATTTTGAACGAGCAACATCGGTCCATGGACCTGCATGTTGCTCTCCGTTTCCCAAAAATGTCGTTTAGGGCCTCAAAACGAATTCTAAGTTCAGACCCGAAAAACTGCGAAAATAGTAAGTTTGTTGCAACTTGAAATTAAAAGAACTGACATTGGGGGTTCAGCCTGAATAGTTGGGTGGCCACCAATATCCACCTAGATCATTGCTTCCCAAAACGGCTCCGAGAGTGGAGGACCCGAAACCCGTTTAAAATAGTAAGTTGTGCCGAATGAAACTCCAAGAATTGGACAGGCCGGGTCCAAATGGAATAGGTGGGTGGCCACCGATATCCACCTGGATCACATTTAATGCTGAGATAACAGAGTTGTGCACCACTTCCTTTCAATGGTCTTGTCTTTTCTTTGTAGGTTATTGTATTAATATAATTTAAAGGAAAGTATAATATCTAGGTGTAAAATAAACAACTCCTATTCATGACCCTGGGTTTAATAAAATATAAAGTTTGTAAAATTAAGTGATATGAAGGCTATGAAATACATATGTAAAGTAATTAATCTTCTTTGAAATTAGGTAAAGTTCAAATATTGAAAGGTGTGTTGTCTAGGGAAAGAAGTGTTGAGGTGAAAAAATTAAAAAGGGATATTATAATAATCATGACTATATTAATCCCCAAATGGAGTTATTTGGGAGGAAATAAAAGGATTATCAATTTTTTCTGGAGGAAGTACAAATATAATAGATTTTTGACATGGTTGAGAGCTATGGGAAGACAGGTAAGAGAGTGGTGGAGGCTTGGAGCCATTATGGCTCACCTTCCAAGTACAAAAATTGATGTTTCTTACCTCCTTCAAGGGTAATATTTAAGCAGGACTATAATGGTAGGAGTGGGTATTGATATGATTCAATTGGTGATGGACCAATGGAAGAAAATTGTCACTATAGAGAAGAATCTGTCCTGGACAAATCTACAGGGATTTCACTATATTTTCCAAAGGCAGTGGGTTTATATGCTAGGAATTCTTGTTCGTGGTCTTGGTCACTGTCAATTTGAGTTTGGATCCCATCCTGCTAGCCTTTGGTAGCCACTTTTCGCTCATCACTTGGTCTTTCTCAGTGGCGTTCAGGGTGGATTCTCTCTTCGGATAGGATGACATGAAAGTGGAAATTTGATTAACATGATATCCACCAAGGCCTACACATATGGAGGTTGAGGAAATGCAGGGAGTACTCTCCACCTCCTGAATCACTTGAATAGGGTTATATCCTTGTGATGACAACAACGCAGAGTTGACAATAGTCATTTCTTTTATTGAGGTAAAGAGAAAAGTAGAGGAAACTGAAAACCAGGGTGAGGCAAAATTGGGTCCTAACATCGAGTGTTAAATTAGATGATGAGATATTTCCTTGGGTTCAAGAATCTAGTTTTTCTCATAGCAAAGAGACCAAATAACTAAATATTTGGATATGTATTGGCATTTTAAGAAATCCATTTCCATGATTTTCATCTATCACAATTTTCACATTGATATTTACATCACATGCTTTCTATTGCATATCCTCTTTGTATGTGTTATCTAGATTACATCATATGTTTTCCATTACATAAAAAAACCCACATAGATTGTTAATCTTTGCAGTATGCGCTATTTAGATTCATGCATGAGCTAGTTAACTATTCTTTCTTGATTACTAGATACTCATAATACATAATGCCATTGAACAAACATGCAGTGCACATGGTGTTGTAGCCTTGAATTATCTTCTTGGACTTGATTTTGGGTTGTCGGAAGATCAAATTGAAGTAAAATTTAAATGTGTTTTCCATGATGGAACTTCTTACAAAGAAAAAAAATAGCCATATCACATATATTTCCTTGCATACAAGGACTACGATAGAGGGGGTAACATACCTTGAAGCTATTATGTTTATTTAAGCATGTTTCATTTTAATCTAGTTCTTTCTGGTATTTATTTCTTTGTATTAAATAATAGTTTGTGATGGAAGACTAGGAAAAATGTCAGAGAAGTGCTTCATTTTTTAAAGAAACCTACGTTTATAATTCAATCGTTAGATATAGTGTTAAAAAAACATCTTACATATTCTGCAACTGAGCTTACAGTTTAATCTTAGGTGTTTCCACCTCATCGATCTACTAATCCTATTGAAGGTTACAAAAGAGTCGGCACCCTCCAATGAAAAAACCAAAGAATCAGTCCAAAGTATTGAAATATTTGATGACTCTTATTTTGTAGGGTGTATTGCACCCAAATATATGCGGGAGTGATTAAATTTATCACAAAATAGGCCTACATTTCATGTGGCTTCATTAAAGAGAAAATTGGCTTCTGCAGATGGAAAAATATAGATCAGAGAGTAGATGGAACTGGTTCAGGAGCTGTGGAAGAAGCCAAAGCCACTTGTTTTTTTGTTAATATAGGAGGTACAATCATTTCCTCATTTGGTCCAACTAGAAGAGAGAGATTTAAGTAGTGCAAAGCTAATACTAGTATACCACCTTTTATGCATGTTGATTATCTTGTTGTAAGAGAGAGAAACAA
This sequence comes from Pinus albicaulis, assembly GCA_034641835.2. Taxonomy (NCBI): domain Eukaryota; kingdom Viridiplantae; phylum Streptophyta; class Pinopsida; order Pinales; family Pinaceae; genus Pinus; species Pinus albicaulis. The sequence continues at coordinate 364,337,827 of CM076572.1, read as the reverse complement.
TGATGGTAGGTTGGCATATATTCATGGAGGGTCTACTAGTGGTAGGCTTCCAATGTTTTTAATGTTCAAAATGGAGGTTATATTGGTGGTAAGCTTCCATCTATTCATTTTGATGAATTTATGGCTAAACAATAAGAATTCAAACATGCAGTAGCTTCAGTTGGTGGAGAACTACAGAAACCTCTTCAAACACTACCCCATGAGGCTGAGACAAATGTTGATAAAAATAATAAATATACATAATTTAAGTCCCATATTGAAGATGACTTACATGAGATTAATATTAAGTTGGAAGTTATTTATGAATTAGAATACTTGTTGCAGTTCCCACAATTTGATGATTTTATGTAATATGCACTAGTGAAATTACCTGGAGATAATTCACTTGAATCTCTTGCTGATGATGCAAAACATAACCTTGGTAGTTCTCCACATGTTATTCCAATGAGAAAGGAAAAAAAAATGGACACAATTGAAGGTGTTCATTCTATAGGCCCAGTTTCTAGGGACCCTCTTACACAACTTGTGGGTGGTATTGTCACACATGAAATAAATAATAGAGACAAAGGAAAAGGAAAGAAAAGTCAAAGCTGAGAAACAAAATTCCCATGAGAGAAATTTTATAACATAATACCAAATTTTATTTCCACAACATCTAATTTCTATGAGACACCTATTAGATCTAAAGCACTAGAGATGACAATACCATTTTATGATCAAAGATATGTATCGAGAGTTATACAAGCAGAAGAATAGGGGACTCTGCCTTTCTCTATTATTCATCATAGATCCACTCAAGCACATGTTGGTCCTAGACTGGTGTTAACTGTAACCCAGTCGCATTTTGAATAGAAAGGTCATTTACATGTGCCACCACTGCGACCTTTGCAACCACCTGCAATAGTTTCTTCTAGTAAAAATCCTCAAGTGGTGGAAGCTAGTCCTAGCCATGCATTTTCTTACATACATTCCACAATCGATTTCCAACTTCCTATTCGTTCAAGTTCACATTTCCAGACATTTCACTCTGCTACAAATAGTGTAGTTTCGCCGTTGTCTGGAAGCGATCAAAAACCAACTGCTCCAACATATTACTATATGGAAGGGACAAGCAGCAACATGAATATTAGTGTGTCACCACCATTACCTCCATCCAATACTCATTGTCTCCTAGAGGTTCCTCTTCGTCCACCTCCACATGTATAATTCCATCAGGAACAACATTAAAAAAATAGTTATGGTTTTGTTTCCCTAACCATCCCTCCTCATCCTCCATTTTATACTTCAATGAGTCCATGGGCTAGTCTCTCAACTATTGCTAGAATGTACAATGAGACCATTGCTTCAACAAGACCTCCTCCACCGCTTCCTCCCACACCTCCACCATTTTCATCCCCACGGGCCCTAAGTTGTCCAGGCATCTCCACAAACATCAAATTTTCATCCCATATCTGGTATGTATTTTAATCCTACATGAGCTATCTCATTTTCTCCACTGACATCGTATAGAGATAAGTTATTTGGAAGATTTTCTACATCTATTATTTATAAAATTTCTATCTCTCATTATCCTCCTTTACCTCTTGATTTTGTACCTCCTTTGCCTCCTCGTAGGCCTAAAATATTGCCAGGAACCTTTCTGGCAGTGTCTCATCTCAGCAATAGGTAATTAACCAAAAAACTCATCACCAACATGTTCAACTAGTGAAGTTGCCTATAAAACCACGATAGCCTCCTCAACCACCACAACCACCCCATACACCTCCACCTCAGCCTCTTCAACAAATATACCCCCCCTTTCATCCAAAAAAACCCCTGGATTAGAGAGCATAAATTCATATTTAGTCATCAATTAATTAACAACATGTGCAATTTCAACCACAACTACCACTAGTGCAACAAATTATCCAACAAAAAATGTGCAACAACACCCACACCCGTTGCAACAGTAAGCCCAAATTTTTTATTATCAACATCAACATCAACATCAGGAACATAAGAAACAACACCAGGATCAAGGGGAACATTTTCACCAGCAATATTATCAGCAACAGGTTGAAAATGTTCAACGACAAGAATTGGGGTTGACACTACAATGTTTTAGTTATCTTGAAACCATTAAGATATGTATACATTTTTAGATGTTTTATTTATTTGAAAAATTAGATGTATAAGGGCCATATTTTTCACCTCTTGTAAATTGGGACCTCTATTATTGTCAATCAGGCTCTATTGATCAATGAACAAAGACTTCACCAAATTTTGGAACAACACCCAAAATTGATGAAAATGCTCCTAGTATCTTTTATGACTTCAACAATTTTTTAATAGTGACCTTGAATGTTGGAGTAATGTTAGTTACATTTTTTTCCATCCCATGAAGCCCTTCAAAGTTAGGCTTAGAAAGAAGGAATTGCTTACAAGGATTTTTCTAACCTGTGTCAGAAGAGTGAAACAATTAAATATGTTCAAAACTCAATTTTACAGGTATGTTGTGGTTTCCACCACTTCTTCTTCATTATACATTTGTAGTAATATTAACTCTAGTTTTTTCTATAGTACTCATAATATCTTGTAGTTCATATTTCTTATGAAACATGAAACATGCTTTATGATATAATAATGCAAGAGTTTCTTTGTCTAGGGAAGCAATGAAAGGTTATATGGACACATTTCATAGAAAATGATGGAATTTTCACTCTTAGCGGAAAATTTTTGACCAACTAATATAATATCACTTTATGTGCATCAAGAATGGAAATAAGAAAGATATATATTATAACGCCAAGTTTTCAAACCTTTTTGTGTTTTCTGGTGATATTAACCATCAAAGTCCAAATATAGAGAAGAAGTTTCTGAAATTGAAAAAATTCATAGACTTATCAAAGAGCACAACCTAAATTGTTAGTTCTGATGGATATGTGCACAAAGTAATAGAGTACAAAATGGTGAGTTATACAACTACATTTCTGACACAGGATGTGCCTTTATACATGTTAGCCTTTGCCTTTGTGAAATGCTATTTATTTCTAATGAAGGATCTATAATTTCACTTAGAGTAGCCAGGTCCCATTTACATCTCAATATCAATGAAATATGTAACTATGTGAGGGTTCTATAACTGAATTTAAATAGTCTAGGTACATGTTATGGAAAATATAGCTCAGATATTTCACTAGGGTAAAGGATATAAATAAATAAATACACAAATTGTTGAAGCCAATACTCCCACAAAAAATAATATATATATATATATATATATATATATATATCGAGATGTATTAAGTATTAAAATATTTTTATTTTGGTTTTCGGTCTCTCTCCAAGTTTAATAAATCTAAGGTTAAGATGTCTTTATGTTGTTCAATCATTCATCTAGAAATGAATTGAATTGAGTCTATCATTGACATAAAAATTTGTTGTCTTGATTATTTTTTTTCCTATAAGAAGCCTCTTCTTATCACTCATTTTATTTACAACAAGATCTACCACAACCATGAAAACCATTTCAATGAATGGAGCATTGGGAGTAGGATTTAGTGCATTTTCAGAGAGAGTATAATTATGGGAAGTAAGAAGGTGGTTATGGGCATTGATTTATTTGGTAAATTTCTTCTCAAAATGTTGTCGTTCATGTCCCTTACGAAAAATTCATGGCTTTTCAAGATTTTTTTTTCCATGTATTTAGAGTTAGTTTATCTGTGTGGTTTGGATAATGTTCCAATAACACTGTTATTCCTTTAGGAGGGTTGTAGTTAGAAAATTGTACAATAGTGTTAATTATAATAAGCAATGTCATCCTTTACTGGTCTATACAATAGTGGTGAGGGTACACTAATATTTTTGGAGGAGAGATATATGGTTCTCTACGGTATAGTAGTGCTCTCTTTTCCATATACTATCACATGTGCATAAATACATATTCACTCTTATTTTTACCTAGATAAGAAACTGATGAGTTATTTTTAGTGAAAAGGATAACTATGTATTGGAGCTATACATTGAGCCTTTAAATGCATCATTTCCTTTCCCAACAAAACCATCTTCCATTGGTAATGGAGTTCAATTTTTGAACCGACATTTGTCTTCAACACTATTTCATGATAAATAAATCATGCAGCCATTATTGAATTTCATTCGAGCACACAAATACCACATCCATGTCATTTTTCTTTCCTTGGTTAATATATTGCATCATTTTGTCTGACTTAAATTTCACTGATAGTAACAAGGATTTATATATATTTATTTTAGAACCAAATTGACACCAAGGTAAACATACAAATATCCCATTAAATATGACTTAAATATGATTCAAAGAATCTCACTTTTAGCCTAACCACGTGTTACGGTAATTTCTGAGGTATGAAGTTTTATTAGAGGTAATGTTTGTTTATTTATTTTGGTTAGAAAAGGGTTTGCTCTTGGTTTTATGTGACTTTCAATTTATGATATGTAGCATGTTGATAAATGGGAAAGAAGAACGTGGGATATTTATCTTGCATAAATTGATGTTGAATCAAAGGATACAAAGTTTAACTAAACTACAATATGCTTTGGTAAAAGAAAAGGAACATATTAAAAAGTTGCCTAAGAATACACCATATACATATCTTGAACATAAGTAATGTATGTATTTTTCTTTTGTAGATATGTTTATACCCAATATATCACAACAAGAAAAAATATTGATATTGTAAAAATTGTTTGAAGACCTAATTGAGGTCGATTTTTTTTATGGGGTCCACTTCATTAATACCTTATCATGACATGAAAGATTTAAACTTGAATTAATAATGTCCTGAAACAAATCAGATTCAAATTTTATAGATATAAAAGATAAAAAAAAATCCAATGCCTTTGTTTCATTGTTACTCTACTATGGTGTGGAAAGGTTACAGGAAATGTGATTGGAAAAAGGATGGGGAGACAATGCAGAGCATGTCTTGGATATGGTTCATTTTATGTTGGAGATCCTTAAGGCACTTGAGCCATTAACTTCAGAAATTTTTCTAGTAGGGATTCATATGGTTTCTCGTGTTGTGATTCTTTCACCTCATGGTTATATTGGGCAGGAAAATGTTTTAGGAATTCCACAAAAGACATCGGTGGACATGTATTTTGCTTTATATAGTTGCAATGTTCATTCCACGATATCCTCTCTTTATTGTTTGATTTTTTTTTTTTAACATTTCTTTTGATTTTAGTATTACACGATATTAATTGAAATCCTTTTAGTTGTTTTGTGTTAAAATATTTTCACGACTATTAGAAAATTTTACTTTCATGTTGTTATTTGAGAACATGTTGTTTATATACTTGACGAAGTTCATGTGTTAGAGAATGAAATTTTGTTCTGACTAAGATGACAAGGATTAGACATTACACCTCAGATTATTTATTTTCACAAGTTATCTATATCTTGAACTTTTTAGCATGTAACTTAGTTGCAATGATTGTGCCTAAGATTTCCATGAAGGTTGAATACTAAGTTACTAAGGTATTGTTTTCTATGGTGATGTTTTATTTTCTTTGTTTATACAGGTAATATGGCCACATAGTGGCCACTATCACACAACTGAAAAAAATTGTTAGAGTTTCTTTCTTTTATGGGGACAATGTCTTTGACATTGTTGATTTCGAGATATTTTTCATATATATCCTTTATAGTTTACTTTATTTTATATTATAGTGTTCATATTCTTTCATTTATTACACTCAACAATGTAACTTCTTCTTCTTTTTCAGAAAATGAACTTAGTATTGATGGTAAAAATAAAGAATTGAAAAAAGACGAGAACAATATCATTGGAGCAACAAGTTCAAAAGAGAGAGATAAGAGAACTGGTCTATTGATACACTTAGATCCAATATCTTCACATAATAAACATACATATATACTAATGGTCAATTCTTTAGAGTTGGTGAATTCATCTATAATGTATTCACGACATAGTCATAATTTTTTGAGGTGATGAAGCAACGTTTCATGTGTAAATTGTAGTCCAACAAATATTAAGTTAGAAACTCATTGTAATACCTGAAATCTCATATAATATAATTTATGAGGTTGAAATTATTTATAGTTGCACTTGATGTTGTTTAGTATTGTAATTAACATATGTAACTTTGCATTTTCATATTATATGAACATGCACATTGTATGACATTTTTTTAGTTTAGTCCCAAAATCATACTAATTAATTTATGTTGATTAATAATGAAAACATAAAATCAATCTAAAACTAATAAATTAGTACTTTCTATTGATTAATGATGGACATAAATAAAATGATTATATGACTAAATTAATCATTTATAATTATTATTAATGAAATTAAATGAAATGAATATAAACTACGAAATTAGTCATTTATGTAATGAATATGAAACTACCAAAAAAAGATAAATGGCTATTGCAAATGATAAATCTGTGATTACAAATTACGAATAAATTTTGCATATATATGACTACTAGTAGTTAATTGACAATATCTTATAACACAACCGAAATTTAGTCATATTTCTCTGGTTATTAATTGGTTTCAAACAAGGACTAAAATTTGCATATATATGACTATTAGTAGCTAATTTACAATATCTTATAAGATGACCCACATTTTGGTCATATTTTTCTGGTCATTAATTTGTTTTCTCAGGTGATCATATAGTAATATTTTTTGTTGTATATTTTGTCATTAATTGTGGCAATTAATGACTAAATTAATAAAAACAGTTATGACTAAATATACTACCAGATGATAAAATTGAGATAACCAATTAATGACTAAGCTAAAAATGAACAAAATTTGGTCATGTTATAAGATAGTGTAAAATAGCTACTACTGGTCACCGACTGAAAAATAGTCATTTATATGCAAATTTTAGTCATTTTTTAGTAACTAATTAGCCATTTTGCACTAGTGTATGTAACAATGATTAAAGTACATTTGAATTTAGTCGTTACATTCTGCATACATAATGACACGTTTTTATAATGTTAGCTTAGATTCAATCTTAGATTAAATGTTTTTTTAAAGCTCAAGTTGTTTTGTCATTTGTTATTTAAAATGAATCTGGATTGAAATTGCAAATTACAAAGCACATGTGTTATTTAGTTACATTTTTCATGATCATGTGTCATTTAAAACAATCATAGATGGTTTTACATATTTAAGTAAATGAATATGTAAGAGTGATTGAAGTACATTTGCATTTAGTTGTTACATTCTGCATACATGATCACACATGTTGTTATAATGTTAACTTAGATTCAATCTTAGATTAAATGTTTTGTTTTTAAACCTTAATTTTTTTTGTCATTTTTTATTTAAAATGAATCTATATTGAAATTTCAAATTACAAAACACAGATGGTACATGTTAAATGCATTTCAACATGTCTAAATGTTATATAATTAGGACATACATTCTATTAAAAGTGATATTTAGGTAAACATTTTTCACATGATCATGCGTCATTTAAAACAATCATATATGGTTTTCCATATTTAAGTTCATAAATATATGTAACAATGATTCAAGTACATTTGCACTTAGTTGTTACATTTTTCATAAATATCAAATGTTGTTATAATGCTGACTTAGATTCAATATTAGATTAAATGTTTTGTTTTTAAAGCTCAAGTTGTTTTGTCATTTGTTATTTAAAATGAAACTAGATTGAAATTGAAAATTACAAAACACATGTGATACATGTTAAATGCATTTGAACATGTATGAACATTATATAATTAGTACATGTCTATTAAAAGGGATATTTAGGTACATTTTGCACATGATCATGTGTCATTTAAAACAATCATAGATGGTTTTACATATTTAAGTTCATGAATATGTACAACAATGACTGAAGTAGATTTGCATTTAGTTGTTACTTTTTGCATACATGATCACATGTTGTTATAATGTTAACTTTGATTCAATCTTAGATTAAATGTTTTGTTTTTAAAGCTCAAGTTGTTTTGTCATTTCTTATTTTAAATGAATCTAGATTGAAATTCCAAATTATAAAACACATGTGGTACATGTTAAATGCATTTGAACATGTATCAATGTTATATAATTAGGACATGTCTATTAAAATTTATCTTAGGAATATTTTGCACATGATCATGTGTCACTTAAAACAGTCATAGATGGTTTAACATATTTAAGTTCATGAATATGTAACAATTATTGAAGTACATTTCCATTTAGTTTTTACATTTTGCATACATGATCACATGTTGTTATAATGTTAACTTAGATTCAATCTTAGATTAAATGTTTTTTTTTAAAGCTCAAGTTGTTTTTTCATTTGTTATTTAAAATCAATCTAGATTGAAATTGAAAATTACAAAAACACATGTGGTAGATGTTATGCATTTGAACATGTGTGAATGTTATATAATTAGGATGTCTATTAAAGGTGATATTTAGGTACATTTTGCATGATCATGTGTTATTTAAAAAAATAATAGATAGTTTTACATATTTAAGTTTGTGAATATGTAACAACTATTGAAGTGCATTTTCATTTAGTTGTTACATTTTGCATGTGATCACTTGTTGTTATAATCTTAACTTAGATGATCTTAGATTATGTTTTGTTTTTAAAACTTGTTGTTTTTTTACTTTTTATTTAAAATGAATCTATATTGAAATTGAAAATTACAAAATACATGTGGCACATGTTATGCATTTGAAAAATGTGTGAATGCTATATTTAATTATGTGTACAGATGTATATTAAAGGTGATAGTTAACTTTGAATATAAAGTTGTCAATGAACATGTTTTGCATAAACATATAAGTCACAAAACATTACCATGTACAATTTTCATTTTGTGAGTGTGGTTTGATGCTTTTAAAGGTTAAATACATATATGTTTAAGTTCATGAATATGTAGCAATGAAAACAAATTTTCATTTAATTCATACATTTTTCATTTTTAATCATTCTTATAATGTTAATATACAAGACATATAGATACACCTAAAAACAATCATAAAATTTTAGGTGTACATAGATGTGTCAAACAATAATAAATTTTTAAAATTGCATTGAAACATATGGTGTACAAATTTTCATTAATGTACATAGAAAGGCTACTATGGATGTCAGTTGATAGTAAACTTTAATATAATAAAACTGGAAATTATAAAAAATGGTACACATTTTTAATTTAAATGAATATTATAATTTTCTTTAGATGTCTAAAACAAGATCATATCTTAAATTTTTCATTATATAAAATATACTAGATACATACATTTTATAATAATGACATAAAATTAACTAGCTCAAACCAGAGAATGTATGAAATTGTTTAAGACCAGAGAATGTACATGTATTTGTACATGTATAAATTACTTGTTGTGTGCACATGCAAACACAATTTATCAATATAATCAAATCCCTAATACACCTGTACATAATAGAAAATATACATATAACTTCAATTATATTAATACATTATTAAGAATGTACAACTTAAGAATGCACAAAAGGAAGCTAACAATTTTCAATTGAGTTTTGTAGTTTCTCAATGATGAATCCAAGCAGAAGAAATTTTTGGGCGGTTCAATCAAAAAAATTCTAATGGAATTCCATCCTCAATGATCCATTCATGGTCAACTTTTGCCATTTTTTGTTTCTTAACTTTCAATTTTTTTCTTTGATTGAACTTTAATTAACTTTATGCACGATGCACACACCAAGTTGACTATATTGACAACATATGACATCAGGTTCATAGTCTTGAAAGTAAACAATATTTTGACTTTCATGAGTTTGTTGGAAAAAATAAACTGAGTATAAAAGACAATTTTTCATATATAAACTTGTTATGATCATAGTCCTCCAATAATTTCATCTTTCATTCAGTGAAATGCATCAAATAATACTTAACATTTTCTACGTTCTTAGTAGGTGAAACTATAGCAAAAAAAGCTCGTGCAGAATAAAATAAGTACAAAAATTTAGATCATAACTAACATGAAAAAATAACTTTAAAATTAACATGTCTACTTGATTTTATTATCTATTTCTCGATCTCTATCATTTGAAAGGAATTGAAATGTTAACTTCTCTAACAAGATCAGAAACTCGATCACCTTCAGCTGATATCATAGTCTCCTCTGATTGGATCTCTTCAAAGTTTGCAACAGACATTTTCCCCTTTGTATTTAGCTCTGTATGTTGCCAATATTTTACATACATATTGTTTTCACAAACATCATTTGATTTTGTGTTGTCTATGAAAACATGGAAAAAACAAGAATATTTTCTTTTATCAAATGCAAACACATTTTGGTACTCCTTTGTTTCAATTGAATTAATTTTTGAGTCCCTTTTATTGTTTCATCGTCATTTCGAATCAATATATCAACATCTTGGACCCCAATATGCCAAAAAAACCTATATGGAAAATTCAAACAAGAATATAAATATGTTATAATTTAAAATACAATTCATATATGATCAAATATAATCATTTTGAAAAATAATGTTTAAAATTAGAAAATTAATAAAAATTAGATTATGTTAATAAATTAATAATAATATATATGTTAATTTGTATATATGTACATGTACCTTTGTACTTCCCTTGATCGGTTAGTCTCATGGTTTAGTGCAGTGATGCACCATTGAACAACTTGTTCAACTAAGACAAGTCAGTCTGCAGAGTGGTCCATTTGATATCTTCGAAGTGCTCGTTTTATACATGCCCCTACCACATCATGTTCTCACTTTCCATGATCAGTCTCAAAGAAATTCCAACAATGTTTAATGTGGGTTTTCATATGAAGACGTAAAAATAAAAAGAATGATCATGAAGATTTTAATTTACCTACGGATCCATTTGACCATATTCAATGTTCATTCAATTTTATTCCATGACCTTTCAATGATTCATAAATATTATCAAAACAATGTTGTACAAAATGTGTATCATGTGTATGATCATCCTTGATATAAAAGTGATACTCTTTAATAACATGTCGATTTTCATTGGTGCTTTCTATATGATCAAAATTTTGTTCAGTGTGTCTATATAAAATATGGAGAAGAATAGAAACCTAGTCGCAATGATAGTATTCACTATGTATTTCATTTTGTGCAACAAATGTGTAATTCTCTGTAAAAACAACTATTGACAAAATGGTCTCTTGTAGAAACAATTCACAAGATTTATTAAATTGCAAGTCCTGCTATTGAGCTATATGTGAATTCTTGCTATATTTATAAATTGTTTCCTCAAACTTTCTCAAAAACTCTATAACAAAAATTTCTTCTTCTTGTAAATCAATCCTTTTATCACTTGTAGTACTACTTGAACCAATCGACGTATGAATATATTCATATCTCTTCCATTTCACTTTTATGTTGGACAATGATTGATCATTTATGTCAATAGGATATTTTTTGTGAAATAAAGTCAAATTTCCACAATGATCACATTTTTTACCACCAACACATTTCTTTTGGTAAAATAATTCATGGATTTCTCTTACACATATAATTTGGGATATGAAATCATAGATAGTGGAAGGAGGTGAAATTTTCCAAAATATTTTGCCAAAATTAAGGAATGTGTCATAATATAACTGAAATTCCACACGATAATGACAACAAGTGTCACATATAGTGATAGGTTTAACATACCATGGTTTTTGTTGAACAAAATCACTCATTGAGACATTAGTTCCATGATTCCCTTCTATGAACTTATTGAACAACTCTATCTGAGTGGTGTCCAAGATATGTTTTGCATGCACTTCATACTGATTTCATGTTATTCTTCATCGCATCACATCCCTTGGTATTGGTGAAACATGTAAATTTTTCATCCAATATTCATATATTATTTTTTTAACATATTCTCCAAGTCTATATTTCTATGGTTCCCTACAAATAACTATCCAAAAAGAAAGTTCATCATTTACATCTATTTGTATTCAAAATTTCTGATGTATGTTCAATATTTTTCGTGAGATCCCTAATGATTCTTCCGTAGACTTTACCAAACTATTATCTTTAGTACTAGATGAAACCATTTCCATTTGTATTGCTCTACGTGAAACTAAATCACTTTTCTTTATAGATCTTCCAATTGACTTTAGACCATTATTTATATTTTGTATCACATTTTCCTTCATTTTTTTTTATCTTTTTTTGATTTTCGAATACCCAATAGAGTTGTAGCTTTTTTTAATTTCTTTGATGTTAAGAGACTTCTCAAAATTTGTGCTTGAACTGCCACATTTTCATCTTTGAATAACATATCAATAATGCGCTTAACAGGATATCATGTATAATGGTCAACTTTTTTATCTCCATATGTGTGAGTGTCAACATTTTCTAACATCTCATCATCGATATTGATTTCATCTATACATATGAGAATTAAATGAACAAAATGAGTTTAAATATTCAATAAATAATTCAATTAAAAATAGCATTTGAATGAAATTGAAAAATTAATAAATATGTCACAATTTCAATAATACACATTCAACATTTATATACATACCCAGTGATTCAATTTCTTCACTTGAATTTATTTCAACATTTTCAACATCTTCAATCATTGGTTCAATATATTTTTCACTTTCTCTTTCAACATTTTCTATCTCATCATCAATGTTATGAGGAATATCTCTCTCTGTTTACATTGAAAAATATTTTTTCAAATTACTTCATCAAATAAAAATTAAGTTTCACAATGCAGTAGTTAAATTTTAAATATCATTTATAATATTTACATTTACATACATGCTTCAACTTCTATTTGAGGTTGATTTCCAATTTCAATATTTGTGCATTCTTCTCTCATCGCTTTGTGATATGCTCTCCCGTATTATCTACGAGCCTCAGGGTTTCTTGTTTGATCACATTTTCTCTTGTAATTTCTTTGATTTCCCATGATAATTTAGTATGAAGCTCAAACAATTTCCTTCAAAATCCTGAAAAACAAAACTCACTATAAAAATTTATACAAAAACTCACTTCAAAAAATCATGACAAAAGATTTAATTTAAAAAAAAAAAAATCATTTTAAAATTTTTTCACAAAAGACATACTTCAACCCAAAACGCTTACCTTAAAAAAAAATCGCTTTAAAAATTCCGCCAAAAAAATGTCTTTTAGAAATGAAGCTCAAAATATTTCCTTCAAAGTCATGCAAAAAAATCTCACTTTAAAAATTTAGACAAAAAAACACTTTAAAAAATCATTATAAAAGATTTACTTCAACTCAAAACACTTACTCTAAAAAATGTCACTTTAAAAAATACCACGAAAAAATGTCCTTTGAAAATTAAGCCCAAAAAACCTTTGGAAATTCGAAAATTCAGCCCAAAAAATTTCCTTTGCAAATTCATCGCAAAAAATTTCCTTTCAAAATTTAGCCCAAATATTTCATTTGCAAATTCAGCCCAAAAAAATTCCTTCACAAATTCAGCCCAAAAAAATTCATTGGCAAATTCAGCCAAAAAAAATTCCTTTGCAAATTCACTCCAAATGAAGAAATGTGTGAAAACAATGTTTATGTTTTCGGCTATTTATAGAGTTGCGAAATTTGTTTTTCTAGAGGGCCTTTATCGAATTTTATTTGGTCGATGGAATTTGCAATCAAAATTTCGGTCGAACCTTTAATAAAAGTCCGATCGAACATTGTTTTTCGTTAAAACTAACAGGATGGAGTGGATAAAAAATTTTGGTCGAACTAAAATATCTACAACTACTTTGTAGCTCGGCTCTGAACACATTTCTTCAACTTTGGAATGGTTAAAATCCATCAAATTTTATAAATTAACTCTCGGAACCAAGATTAGCATTTGCAGAATTCAATCTACTTTCAGTAGCTATAACATTTATGGAATTCCATAGATATTTTCTAATTTTAATTAATTTTGTAATAAAATAGGTGCAAAACATTTCTGAAGGTCATTAAGATTCAGTGAAATCAAAATTCTGTATCTCCCAAAATACATTGTAAAAAAATTGAAAATTTTATGGTGCATTACATTGATACGTCGTCTATAACGGGTAGTTTTTAGATTTTTAGTTTATAACTAATATGTTGAGAAAATTGATGTGGACTAAAACATATTCAAAATATGCATTTTTTTCATATTGGTTCAGTTCAAAAAATTCTAGTAATTATGATATGCATCAGTTGGTTTCATAAATATAACGATACCAAAGTATGATCTGTCTAGATTGTTGTAACACAATTTTTTTCTCAAAAACACCAAGTTTTCAAAGAATACACCAACGCTTCTCAACATGAATTTTTATGAATCCCTTGATTGTTAAATAAAAAACACTAAAAGAATTGTTAAGTTGACATATCAAATGTGAATAAAAAATTTCCAAAAAATAAGTAATAGAAAGCTAATAAAATTTTTGACAAGTTGTATTGTTTTTTGACAAGTTGTATTGTTATTGTAAAATGAAATTCTAAATAGATTTTGTTTTTGGCTGGCTAAAAGTTGAAGAACTTCTAAAAATGATATTTTTTTTCTCAAAAAAGGGGAAAAAAGTGTAACCCAACTTCACATTTTCACTCAGACTTCTACGTGACATTCAAAACAAGCTTTCTCACATTTTGGTATTCATGTTGGATTGTGACATTCATCAAAATTTATGTCACATTGTGATATTCATGTTGGTTAACTATATGTCAAGTTGTTCCATTCCTCAATAGTTGTGTTGCAATGCGATGTTCATCAATGGTTATGCTCCTTCTAATGGGAAAATGTTTTTCCTCAATGGTTTTGTTGCAGTGTGATATTCATCAATGCTTATGCCTCCTTCTAATAAGAAAATTCTTTTCTAAATTTCAAATGCACCTCAAGAGTTTCAAATCATCTTCACAAGCTAATTAATTTGAATTTATCTATAATTTACTTTCAAATCAAAATCAGTTTCTTTTTTAAATCACTTTATTTTGTAGCAATTGTAACACAACCTTTAAAAATTCAATAAGATTTAGATTTAGTTTTTAAATATTATAACAATTTATAATAAATGTTTACATTTTAATTATTCAATATTTATAATGGTTTCTATCAATATGATTGTTATTGAATTTTTAAATATTTAATTATTTCAAATATTTTAATTACACAAATTGAATAATATCATATGAATTTTAAAAACTACAAGAGTACACATTTAATCAAATTAAAACATTCTGAACATATATTATTATAATTAAATAATATTATATAATGTTTAAAAATGATTAAACTATAGCACTTTTCTTTTAATATTTATAATATATTTAATAAATAAGATATATATAAAAAAAAAAGCATACATTATACTTCATCTTAAAGAAAACCTTTTTATCTAAATGTATAGTATACTTCATATTATAGTCATAAGATGAAACAAAGAAAATGGAAGAAACCATTAAAGTGGAGCATAGAAGGAAACAAAGAGAAAGAAAACAATATGCAAGATAAGATTAAAAAATTCTATATATCTTTAAAATAATATTAATGATAAATTTTTTAGAAAAAAATTTGGTATTATAATTTTATAGTAAAGTGTATTAGTGTACTAATTCATAATTTACTATCCATTATGAATTGTATATACAAAGTGTTAGAATATTTAACATTAACCTACTTTTATATAATTCTATATGGAAAATGTAAAATTTATTTATATAAAATAATTTAATTAAAATTACCTATGTGATTTGTTTAATACATAGAAACTATGAAATGTAAATAATATTTATATAATTTTATATTATTATATTTATTATTAATGAAATTAAAAGTTTGTCTCATTTATTGAAATAACATTTTAATGTAAAAATTATTAAACTGAAAACAATTTCAAAAATCAATGTATCGAAGTAATCATTTAAAAATATTTTTACCTATATATCAAACAATGCATCTATTACTAAAGTTTTACGAGGAAGATTAGTAATAGTTGCATTCATGCTATGTTGTTATCAATATTAAAAGTAGCAATTGTACCAGAGTTGCAAAGGAATGCAAGGAGGAGCCGAGAATGTTGAAGGCAACTATATTCTAGTGCGACAAGTCATGATACATCATCAACGTCACTGCATGGGTTGCAAAATGCCACACTCAAGTGGAAAATATTTCTAACCTCTAGATCTGAGGAAGCACTCTAATCAAGTTCTGCTTTTTGAAACTATTTTATAAAAATTAGTGCATCCCCTACCAAATCTTTATAGTACTAAGGCCTACAGATTTGTATAGTGTTACTAAGTGGAATCTCACAATAAAAATTCCTTTTGCGTAAACATTTCAATTTTAGGTTTTCTCTAATAAAAGCTTTAAATGTAAAATAAAATTTAAAAAATCAATCCCATCAACACAAGTTTTATAATAAACTTATACTTATTTACTATTATTCTTTTTCCCAATTAATTATTCTGGAAAAGTGTTATATTTATTTATCATTATTCTTTATTAAGTAATCATATCACTACCCTAATTTTTACTAATAATTAGTTCTTGCATAACTTCATACGATCAAATAACATAATTGTAAGGTAAAGTTTATTATTTTTAATAAAGCTCAACTAATAACCATGTAAATTGTGTTATTGTGTGGTAATTTTATTTTAAATTGAGATGTTTAATTAAACATATTATTTACCAATAATAAGGTTCCCAATGTAAGTTTTTTTTTTCTTTTACAATCCAATAAAAAATTATCCCAATCTTACAATAAAGCCCACTAAAAGAAATAAAATAATAAAAAATATTTTACCAATAATGAGGAATAATATTAAATTTTCAAAATTAATTATTTTCTATATTCATGAGATCAATAAAAATGATACTTTTAAGATAAGAAAAAGCTATTACCACTTCCTTTTTCCCGCTCAAAATGTTTCTTATTTCTGTTTCAATCTTCAAATCTTTTGTTGGCTCGACCTCCTGTTCATTTATAACCATAAGCGTCGTCATAATCTAGAGACTCGAACCCTGGCGGATTGAGACCCGATATTGAATAACGATATTTCAATGTGAGAATCGAGCCCGGGCAGATCAGGCCCCACTTTTAATTAACGAGATTTCAATGTGACAAACTACTCCACGTGGACGAGATATTTCTTGGTGCGATTTAATTGCGCTAAGTTTATAAGATTAGTTGGCTGGAGGATGATGTGTCTTATGGCTAGATTCAAGAAGAAATGGGAAAGTGGAGAGTGAGAAGAGTGTTTTGTGGCTAGATTCAAGAAGAAATGGGAAAGTGGAGAGTGAGAAGAGTGTTTTGTGGCTAGATTCAAGAAGAAATGGGAAAGTGGAGAGTGCGATGTCAAAAAAACCTGAGACGCTTCACTTAGTATCGCAGCCCCGTGTCGCGCCTCATGAGATAGTGGTTCTGTCCCTCTATCACTTCCTACTGCGGCCCAGAGTCAACAAACTCCCCTAATTAATACCTACACATTCAGTTAATGTGAACCAACTTATATCCACTTTCTCCATTTTAGAACAAAGTAAATCCAACGAGAATTACAGTGAGTTTCTTGAATTCTTTTCAATTCAAGCATTGTCCGCTTGAGTTTGAAAGAATATTTCAAGTGGTTTTTCTGAAGAATGTTTGATTGCAAGCATTTCGTGGAAAGGGAGTTCTCCATTCTAATATTGCAGAGTCCTTTATATTTGTAATTTTTTGTGTTTTAATTATTATACGCAATTGAGATAAAACTAGCAAAAAACACATTTCTAATGGTGGTGTAATGATACTATGTTCACGCTGTCGGTCACAATTCATTCTCAAGCATCCAATAGAAACGAAGTTGTATAACAGATTCGTCAAGTCAAAAAGCATCCAAAAGAAACGAAGTTGTATAACAGATTCGTCAAGTTAAAAAGGCTAAAAAGTTATTGTACATGTAAAGGTTTCATAAAAAAATTCTTTGACCTAATTACTTTATTTTTAATAAAAAAATAAACTCCCAATCATATACATAGATATTGCAACTAAGGCATGTGGTAGTCATGAGTGCTTCATATGTTGAGAGTGCAATCCGCAACCATACCTATTAAGCCATCTTTGATCAACGATACGTGTAGCAAAATAATGTTCTTCACTCAAACCTGTATTGCTTCCATGGTAAAGTCACTTAAGGAGTGGTTGTCTTGTGTACAATGTAGCATAACCTCAGCAAAGTGTTAGGGTTTTTTATTTGGCGCATAGGGAAAGAACATGGCAAATTTTATAACAACAAATGAACTAGAAATGATTTATGTTTGAGTAACCATGCTCAAATTAATTATGTTGAAGGTGTCCTTCTATGGAGTTGGATTGGCAAACACTGCCCAACCAATGTCAGCTTTCCTTTTTCTTCTTCCTTCCAAGTAAAAAAATGACGCGTGGAAAAGTCATCAAGTCATTATTCGGTCGCCCACGCGTCCGCTTGCTACAAGGTTCGCGTCTCTTAGCTTCGTAGCCTTCTTTTTCCTCGCTTTCAAGGGTAGGACCATACCAATCTATTCGCTCACTGAAACTAGGATTTCTAGTCGCTTATGGATGAGCGGAAGAGGAAGACGACCTTAGGCACTCTGTTTGTAATGTACCTTAGGTTCCGGGTTGCATTTCCGGTTAGTTGATCGACAAGAAAGGTACTAAAGGATCTCACAAAGCTCCAAATAACCGCACAACTTCAATGTCCTTCCAATTCGTTCTGCCCCGTAAAATAAGTTCTATTGATTTACAGTGCTAGTCTATATGAGCCAAAAGACATAGACGACGAGTTGTGCAGCTCAGATAGTTAGTCGAGTCAAGTCTCTTCTCTATTCACGAATGGAATATTTATCGGGCACAAACCACCTAACGGAGGAATACAAACAGACTTATGAAGTAAGAGGATCAATCAAAGACGGAGCCTGAAAATGGACCTTTCCGTGCACAGGAAACTCCCCGCGACTGCACCTTCGTGGATAAGAAACTATCAACTGATGTAGCATTGTTCACCAGTTGTTCCACTGTTGATATCGTTTATTTCATGTGATCAATACCCTAACAAACATGAAAACATACATTTCCGATACAACTAACCATGTTAACAATTTGACATTAAATACAAATTTCTGAAACACTGATCTCACGAAGCACACGAAAAATACACCCAGTATTCAATGATGACAAACTGAGGAAACAACATATTTGTGAAGTTTCATTATTCTTATTCTTTTGTTGCTAAGTTATTTTGCACACATGGGAGAAAACCAAGTCAAAGGATCTTGTAGAAATGAGAATTAATAGGTTTGTCATTCTTCTTCAAATGAAGAGACAGAAATGTGAATTGATAGGTTCGTCATTCTTCTTCAAATGAAGAGACCAATTGTTTTTACAGAGAAAATAACCAGTTCAAAATCTCAAACCACTTAGGTCTCAATACCGGAGTTATGGAAGATCTAAAAAAAAAAAAATGTGAAAAAAAAAGAAAGAAGAAATCGTGAGAGCAACATATAGCCCAAATCTCACGAAAGGTATGAATGAGCCATGTGGCGTATGTACATAGAAGACAATGGTTGTTGTTGATGATATGAGTTGCTTCAATGGTGACTCGATAGAAAGGTAAGAATATCACTTAATATGGGGCTTGCGGAATAACTCGACGCTCTGAAAACCTTAAAATTTCATGGACCTCAATGGTCGATGTCACTTCATTGCATCGTCCAATATTCTTTGTAACTTATATTTAAAGTTCTAATCTTCATTCAAATCTAGAGACGCTAAGCCAAGGCATGCATCTCCAAGAGACATGCCCTGCTCGAAGAAAGTAAGTATTCCTCCCTTTCTGTTAAAGTTGATTCACTCTTTCATCTCCCGAAGAAGATCTATGCACACTTCTAACATAGTCCCCCAAACACAGGGGAAAAGTCCATATGTGAACAATATCAGATACCAGCATGGACGAATATGTCCTTTTGTGTATAAAGGAACTTTCTCCAAGTGACACAAATCAGAATAATCATGGAAGAAGATGAGAAATTACAAGGGTCAAACAACACGAAACATGGTAGGTTTTGGCAAAAAGGATGATATAATTACTCTGAGTGATAGAAGGTATGTCTTCCCATTGTATTCCCCTTCGGATCTTGGATATTTGCAAACACAAAACAAACATAATTATTAATTAGGCATTTTCTATTCCCATTGTTTTAAGATATACACAATGTCAGTCTCATGAGACTAAATGAAACTTTTTGGTGACAACAGAGGTTAATTGATTTCCTTTTCTATCCAAACTTTTAAAAACTGAACATAAAATGAGGTCACCAAAATGAGTTTGATCAAGATATCAGGGGGTTTGGGTGTCATATTCGGGGATGATGTATTCCATATACCGTTTATTTATGGTTACCAAAGGGGAGATTAAATGGAAAAAACTACTTAGAGGCCCATGGACTCGAACTGATGCACTATAGCCAATCCATCTTGCTACTTTGTTATTTTTTCTCCACTGAACCTAGAACTTTGATAATTTGAGCAATGAAAAACTTTCAAAACAAGGAAAAATTTTACATATAATTGCACAAAGTGATATTTTTGTTAAGCCATGTAAGGTATATGTTATCTCCAACACATGTGTCAAGGAAGGAATAATCAGGGATCCACGTAGCTTTGGGGACGTTTTCTCTCGTCTCTCGAAATCGATAACCTGAAGCCAACCTATTCTAAGATAATTCGAAGAAATTGTTATTTTGCATCACCTTAGGCAGATGATCCCTAACCAACCAAAGCAGGAAATCAGAGTCTTTTGCCGTCATTATTTTTGGGATACAACTTAGACCTATCATATCTGGAAGTGTTACTTAGAAAGGAACTTCTTCATTCTGAAATATTTATTAAACATCATATGATGACTGGGAAGCATAGTTTACATTTTTCTTCTTCGAATTCAAGACTACAAACAAAATATAGATCCTGCATTCAAATTTTAGCCACTTTCTTTTCTATATACAGAAATTTAAACTCTGTGTTGTCAAATTTCAAGCATGTAAAATTGTTATGCACTGAAAATGCTTCTTTTTAGGAACGGCAAAATTCCAAATGGGTAGTTTACAATAACTCTCCATCATGTCTCACGAAAAAACTTCAAAGCAAAAACTCCTACAAATATTTCTATGATATAGGGGAATCCTCCTATTGTTCGACCCATAAGAATAGACGATGGTCTACCTGGGATAAAGCTCTAACGAATTAACTTTATTCCTTCGAGCTGGTTCACAAACTTTAGATTCAAACAATATTTCTATGATATAGGGGAATCCTCCTATTGTTCGACCCATAAGAATAGACGATGGTCTACCTGGGATAAAGCTCTAACGAATTAACTTTATTCCTTCGAACTGGTTCACAAACTTTAGATTCAAACTTTTAAACTAAGGTTCAATGCAATTTAACACATGCTGCGTCAAAACTATAACCTTGGGACAGGTAGCATCGAGTTGGCTCAATCAAATTAGTAACAACCATCATGGTCCCTCCGGATGTGGACCCCACAACAGTTCTTTTAAATGTCGTATAGGTAGAGATATAAATTATTTGATATACACCACGATATAAAACATTTAAATTTAGCACTGCATATCCCATACAACAAATGTGGGATGTATATTGTGTGCCCTGCAATGACCCAAGTTTAAATACCAACGAATGTGTATAGGGTTGTATTAGAGCATAATTAAGAGAGATTTATGTTGTTCATGTATGTGGTTGTTTCTATTGTACACCAAATGGAGTTTTACTTTTACTTATCTAAATAAAAGGCAATGCACTTTCTTATTATTGTTATTCTTAATGGACCATCCTTAGTGTTAAAGTTGTAAGCTTTTGGGCCGACATGTACATTTCAACAACACTCACAATTCATTAATATTTACATGATTCAAGTTTCAACATGAATTTTGACTTGGCCATGAGCTCCCCATGAGGCATGCTTCATCATTTCAGTTTAACATAAGATAAAAGTGCCAGCATGTTCCCTAGATATCAGACAGGAAACCATCCTAAGCCCCTTACCATCTCGAAACATTTAAAGTTATGATAATGAAATGCCCAACTCACAATTCTAAAAAAAATAGGGGAGTTGTAATAATATTTGTATATCTCCGACCCTAGTCAGAGTTTATTTTAGCTAAATAGAACCCATAAATATGAGATTTATCTAACTAATATCCCAAGACCCTACCCTACTCCCTTTTAGTAACCAATCTATACTCAATTCAAAATACAGGATCACACCGACCCAAAACTCCATCACAACATTGGTGTCAATTGGGTAATAGACAATTTATTGTAAAACTGGTAAATTTGCAGTTTATAATTTCCCATGAAAGCATTATCACAACTAGCTTAACATATCCGATATCTTCTTCTCCTCTTCCTCCTCCTGTTTTACCCATTATATGTTGTTAAAGATAACGGGAAAAACCTTTAAAGGTGACCCAATAGAGGCCTTATATATTACGTAACATATATAAAACCTAGGGAAAGGGTAGCTGGCCTCTAGGACCTCGATGGAGATCTCTCTCACGCCCTAGCGAAATCCGAGCTTGATTGCACTGTGTGACGAAGAAAATAAACTAGTTGTGCGTGACACACCTTGGGCAAGGTCTGTCAATAATTTGTGCTTATGCATAAGTTGTGAAAAATGGGCTCACTTGCATTGGATATTTTCAAAAACCTTATATGCATGCATTCAAAAATAGGCTCTCTTCGTGTCGAGATGATCTTCCCAAATATTCTACTCCTTTACTGTACCTTTTCATATCTACAGGAACTTGCTAGTTTTATTGTAAAATTTCAAATTTGGCCAAATATGGGGAAGTGGATTCTTTTCCAACGCTTTTGTTTATCAAAATTTTAAATGTTTTCAAAATCTACTACAATAAAATAAGGAAGACTAACTATTGAGAAAATATGAAAAATAATCTTCATATTGTTAATAACGAAAATTGTGGAGCATAAGTGCTTTTCTCAATATTTAAAATCAGTTAAATAAAATTACATAGGAGACGTCAACAATAAATTACTGTAGTGAGACTGAACCAAAATTCAACGAAACTGGATTGAACTAAAAATAACTATAACACTTGGAGTAATTGTTCTATAGATGAGAGGCCGACAGAAAGTGTGACAACAACAATCTTTCGCTCTTTTGAAGAAAAGAAATTGTGACAAAAGAAGATAGATGAAACTATGAAAATTTTGTGAATGTCGCACCATGTTAGTGAGTACAGAGAGAAATATTGCGCTCCAAAACCGTGTCGGGAGGTGCGACTGCATACCTAGAAGTCAAAACACCCCAGATCAAGTAGCTCAAAAATTGAAGTTTTTTTAAAAAGCTTATTAGTCAAGCTTTTATTGTAATAAATCCCTTCCTTGGATATTCGAAAGGAAAGTTATGTTCTCTCTATTTCTTTTTAAGTTCCTTTTAAAGGACCCATTAGTATTTTAAAGTCCCACCAACACAACCGATTGAGGATGGGCTTCGTTAGCAAGGGGACCCAAGAGCAAACCTCACGGGGGTTGGTTGTGCCAATCATAACCACTGAAATCAGTCCCAAATAATTAACACTGCAATGAGACATTCTTGTAGATCCAAGGATTTTATCTTGTCACATATCTCACTATAATTTAATAAAAATTTAGTATTTCCCCCTTTCAAGCTCCTACGCATGTTAAATAAATGTTGCGAGACTTTTGTGCCATTCTAGAACTACCTCCATCTCGGAAAATATTTTTCCATTATGAATATGTATATCCGTGAAAAATTTGATCAAAAACCCAAATTAAGAACTCACTTGTTTTATGTCGTCTTTAGACAAACCTAAAAGAAGCTTAGGGATTCCGAGCATAGCTTTGTGTTGGTCCATCCTACTATAAACACCTTGCATGTATGAAAATTGGATAGTTGACAATGATAATAGAAATATTGAGCGCTTTGGATTATAACCTACTCTTCTCTCATACTCTCTCGAAGTGATGTATGCTCCAAAAACATGATAAAATATTCTCTCATATGATGAACACTTAGTTAAACTGAGAGGGGTGGGTGAATCAGTTTAATACATTCATGGACATTAAAAACTTTTCATTCAACTCATTTACACATTCATTTCATAAGCATCTTAATACATAATGGATCCACAAACATAATGTGTGGAAAACAAGTAATTAAACAGATTAAAACATTGCATCAACGCTTAATCATCAAGCACATAGACAACATATATAAGTGGAAACCCATAAAGGGAGAAAACCACATCTTACTATTGTTGTGATGCAAAGGCAAGCTCCAAATCCCTCTCACAATTGATTTTATACATGCTCCAACCTACACGAGGCTTCTACCCCAATTATGCAAGCTACAACTTGCAAGGAAGCTCCAACTCCCATCTATTTTCTGCAGGCTACAACCCACAGGAGGCTTCTACCTCAACCAGCTACATCTAGACATATATCAAGATAAAACTTGATATGGAAGCACCAACTCCCTCACACTACAATAAAATCATATGATGATTTACCTGAATATCAGCTCTATTTTTCTCCATCTTCAATGCTTCCCTTCCAGCCCTAAAATCTGCTTCATATCAGCTCTGGATCTGCACATCATATCTATCTTCTCTCTCTGATTCTTCCACTCTCTATTCTCTCTATGAATATTACAATAAAATCATTTGTAGAGATCACTTCATGGTTGTTTGCATTCTATATTGGAATATGAAGTGAACAGGAATGATTCTTGCCTTCCACCCATTCATTTCCTCACTCAACATATTCAGGATGTTACAAATATATAGAATTATTACATTATCAAATGGAATTTTAGTTTGTCTGGGAGACTTTCCTTTGCATCACAAACAATATAAAATAAATAATAAATTTACAGTTACATTAAAATATTTCATTCAACCCTTTTAGCTTCTTAGATTTGTTGTGAGTTTGTCCTCTTCTACTTGTTTTCCATTTGTCTTTTATGTTTCTGCAGTTATATTCCAACTGTGCTGCATGACCCCCTTTTTTTTGCCCGACTCGACCCTTCCAATTGCACTATTCTGCATGAGCTCCGGGTCCTTTTTGTTACCCGAGCCTTTTCAAGCACGTTCAACATTTTTTTTTTAACACACAGCCGCATCTACATGACACCTTTTATCTTGGCCAACTTATTTAACCAAACCCGTGGATTTTTGGGTCATGGACCACATAACTCTCCTTTTACACACAACATAATACAACTTCAGAGTTAAATACAACATACATACATTAGCGATCAAACAACTCTACTTTAAACCATACTACACATAGACCCAAATCTCTTGCATACATGCGAAACTTCCTGCTGGAGGCTCCCACAATACCTTGAACCAATCAGAACACATCGCATTTCGACAAACTTACCAAACAACCTTAACAGCGAGCTTATCATTCCGCCAATGCGAAGTTGCGCTGTAATCTCCACCATACATCTTCGCTAGATCTAATAGTCTTTCTATACCTCTTTGTCTTATCGTAATCACTCGTTCGCAAGTTTAACTCTTATCGATAATGCTAAACCATATAATTTGTGGTGTTCGCTAGTGCATAGTGTTGAGACGTGGCTCCTCCCTCATCTCATCGTATCCTTCCATCCTTCCCACACTGCATCGCAAGAAACTTACCATATTGTGCGAACTATTAACGGTAACATCTAAAAACCGTGATGTGCGCTAATGCGCAATGCTTCCACTTTGTTCCTCCCTCATCGCATCACATCCTTCCATCCTTCCCACATTGTATCCCAAAAAACTTACCATACAATGCGAACTCTTAATGGTAACCTATAAAATCTGCGATGTGCGCTAATGCACAATGATGACACGTGGTTGCCCCTCATCGCATCACATCACAACCAACTTAACTTGTGAATTCATCTTAACCATTCATCTCTCTTCTTCAGTTTTGCGATCTAATCCTAACCGTCCATTCACCTTCTTTAGAAATATTCTAAGCATTCTTTGGCTTAGTCGATTTATGTTTGTTAATATTGTCACCGCTCTGCAACACTGATTCCTCCACGCTACTCATCCTGAGCTTGTTCTATAATCTTCAACGTGAATCTCTCGAATCTCTCTTGAGCTTGTCTTTGTTATTGAGTCTTATCCCGAGTTATCACAATCGACATACAACTTTTCATATTGATTCAAGCTAGAATTCAGAATTTATTCCTTTCAACCTACACAGAAGTTTATCTGCTTATAACTTAGCTTTGGCTAATGCTCTTGTTGCATGGCCTTCTCTTCCTACAGAACCCTCTCTATCTCTCAGCTCTCAACTCTCTCTCTTGGCCTAATATTCTTTTTTTAATTGGCTTCTTCCTCTTGGATCTTGCCTCTCTCTTATGTTTTCTTACTGCATTATTGCTTGATCTACTTCTTTGACTTATTGTTGTTGCTATATGTTTCCTTGCTACCTTTTCTCCTTGTTTGCCTTACTTCTTAGTTTCCTTTGTTTCCCTTGCATTTTTTATAATTCAGGTGCTTCTCCTTTGTGCTCCTTTCCCATCAATGACAATATTTCCAATAGTCTCCCCCTTTGGCGTTTATGGCAAAAATTCCTCCAACACTCCAATACTTCATCCAAGACTTCCTCCCCCTTTCATTCTGAGAGGTGTCTTTCTTCCTCTACTTTCTTTTCAAAAGATCCTTTCTTCTTCTACTTGTCTTTCCTCACCCTTTGACATGAATGGAAAAGGGTTTCACATTTCCCAGTGTAGTTTCTATCCTTGCATTTTCTTTTCCAACTTTATAGGCCTTCTTCTTCTGACTTTATACTTTCTTGCTCCAGGCTAGTGTATAATAGTTGTTGGGAGAACACTTTGAAAATTATTGAGATTGCATGAACGGAGGGCATGTCGCCATATAATGTTCTATACTTATATCCCTTACTACTTGATAGAAGTGATATGTGCTAGAATTTTGATGTACTTTTGTCATAATACTCCGATATTGAGGACCTATACCATACCATAATCTGTAGATCTTTACCAGCTTCATAGCTCTAAATCTTTCGTGACAAATTTGATGGGCTGCTCTCCCCCTAGAATGATGCTTTCTTGTTTGATACTAACTATCACTTGTCTACTGTACTATTTCGGTTCCTTATATTGAAGCATTTGCTGGTGAATTTCCATCACCATATATATATATATATATATATATATATATATATATATATATATATATATATATATATATATATTTAATCATATCAGAGAGTATCATCTCTAGACACTACCACTAGTTTGTCTATTAGATATTAGAATGGTTCTCTAGCAAGAGGTTTTGTGAATATGTATGTAGTTTGTTCCTTTGTTAGTACATACTCCATCTTTACTATTTTCTCTGCTACTTGTTCTCTGAGGAAGTGGTACTTTATTGGGATGTCCTTGGCTTTAGAATAAATAACTACATTCTTTGATATACTTATTGCATGTGTATTGTAACATTTGATAGAAATAGGCTCAGTGATGCTTACCTTCATATCTTGGAGAGTTTGTTTCATCCACATTACTTGAGTGCAACAAGATGTTGATGCCATGTATTCTGCTTCTGGTGTAGATAGAGAGACATATGTTTGCTTCTTTCTTAACCATGCCACCAGACTTTCTCCCAAATAAAATGCACCTCCACTTATTCTTTTCCTGTCATCCACACATCTGGCCCAATCTGCATCTGTATATGATTTCAATGTGAAGTCTTTGCCTTTTGGATACCATAGGCCATAATGTGCAGTTCCTTGGAGGCATCTAAATATCCTCTTGATTGCTAGCAGGTGATTTTTTTTTGGTGTTGCTTGATATCTTGCCACAAGTCCTCCTGCCAACATAATGTCTGGTCTAGAGGCATTTAGGTATAGTAGACTTCCTATCATAGATCTGTAAAGTCTTTGATCTACATCTACGGATCCTTCATCAACACATATCTTGCATCAAGTGATCATGGGAGTAGACACAGGTTTGCAGTCTTCCATTCAGAATCTTTTTAACATATCTCTTAAGTATTTTTCTTGTGAAATGAATATGCCTTTATTATTTTGTATAATTTGAATTCCTAGGTAGTAGGTAAGCTCTCCAATCATAGACATCTCAAATTCTGACTTCATTCCTTCTGCAAATCATTTTACTAATTCATCCTTGTTTCTACCAAACATGATGTCATCTACATATACTACTACAATTAAGAGTTCATTTTCATCTGCCTTTATATACAGATTATTGTCTACTCCTCCCTTCTTGAAACCTTGTTTGTGAAAGTACTTGTCCAACCTAGAATACCATGCACAAGGTGCTTGTTTGAGACCGTATAGGGCTTTATTTAATTTGCACACGTAGTTGTGTTTATCTGCTAAAGAAAATCCTTCAGGTTGTTCCATGTAGACTTCTTCCTCTATATCTCCATTCAAGAAAAAAAACTTCACATCCATTTGATATACCTTGAAATCGTGATATCATGCAAAAGCCAAAAACATTGTAACTTCTTTCATTCTTGCTACAGGGGAAAAATTTTCACCATAGTCAAGTCCTTCGATTTGAGAGTATCCCTTCCATACAATTTTGGCTTTATTTCTAATTACCTGGCCTTGTTCATTCATCTTATTCTTGAATATCCACTTTGTGTCAATGACATTTTTCCCAGCAGGTCTTGGCATTAACTCCCAGGTCTTGTTCTTCTCAATTTGGTCAAATTATTCATTCATAGCATTTAACCAATGTTTGTATTTGTTGGCTTCATCGAAACTATTTGGTTCTATATGTGACAACATGGCTAGGTACACTTCCTCGGTCTGTTCGGCTAGTTGTCTTCTAGTTTGGACTCCTACACTCTTGTCTCCAATAATTTGGTCTTGAGGATGGTTCTTCTGAGTGTGTCTCGAGGGTCCTTTTGATTTTATCTCTGTATCTTTTATTTTCTTACTCTGTTCTTCATTATCTTGATTCTCATCTTCATGATCATCTGGAGGATTGACACAATTTTTGCTTCTGGTTATGTCTGGTAGATGTTCATCGAATCTCACGTCAATGCTTTCCACAATTTTATGTAGTCTTTTATTGTAGCACTTGTATCCCTTACTCTTGGATGCCTATCCTAAAAATATTCCTTCATCAACTCTTGCATCATACTTCCCCAATTTTTCATCATTAGTATTTATGAAACATTTGTTGCGAAAGACTCTAAAGTGCTTGATTGATGTCGGTTTCCCATGCCATAATTCATATGGACTCTTGTCACAGATTGGTTTGAGATGAAATTTGTTGAGAATCTGGACAGTTGTATGTACTGCCTCTACCCACTAGGTTTGGGGAATGTTTCTTTCTTGCATCATTTCTCTAGCAATATGTTGTACTGACATGTTTTTTCTCTCTGCAACTCCATTCTGTTGAGGCGTACCTGCAACTATAAATTGTTTATTTATACCACATCCATTGCATAGGTCTGAAAAATCATCGTCTATGAATTCACCTCCTCTGTCTGATTTGATGCATTTTAGTCTACATCTAGTTTGATTTTCTGCCAGTGCCTTGAATATCTTAAAATTTTCAAATGCTTCGGATTTGTTTCTGAAAAATTCCACCGATGTTAATCTAGAAAAATCATCGATTATCAACATGAAATACGATTCTCCAACGGGTGCATTTGTTCTTGAAGAGGCTTAGTTGTAGGTAGTTGGTCTTTAGATTTGAACATTATGTGAGTTTTTTTTCCCAGTTGGCAGGACTTACAGATGGTATTTGGTGGCTTCTTTATTGTAGGCAAATCTCTAACAGCTTCCTTTTTGCTTAATTTTATGGTGTGATCAAAATTTATATGTCCCAGTCTTCTATGCCAGAGCCAAGATTCGTCAAGTTTTCTTATGTGACATGCTTCATTCTTTTCTTCCAATATATAAACATTAATTTTTGTTCGAACACCTTTGACCAAGGTATTTCCCGTGGTGATTGACCTTACTTCACAATCTTGGGCTCTGAAAAGGACCTCGCAACCTTTAGCACACATTTGAATAATACTTAGCATATCAGCCTTTGGAAAGTCTACAAACAATACATCTTGAGCCTCTCCTCTTCCATTTTTCAGGCTGACTGTGCCTACCGAATGTTACATTCCAAGATTTATTTTCATCAAAAGATAAAAACATGCTTCAGTCTCGAGTCATATGTTTTGAGCACCCACTGTCCACATACCATTGATTTTTCTAATCTTGAGAAATTAGAACCAGATCACATTTATTTAGTTTCCTTTTCCATTGCATGCAGTTGTTTGCACTATAACTACTCTGAGGAGATGAATCACAATTTTTGAGAGGACATTCTTTAGACTTGTGCCCATTCTTATGGGAGCTAAAACATTTGATTGAATTTATGAATAGATTGATTATATGAGTGAATCCATCATTGTTCCTAATTCCCCTTGATTTTCCATACTCCAGTCTCTGTATATACATTCTGCACTCCATGGATTTATGACCGAACCCCTTACAACAAAAACAATACCCATGGAAGTAGTATATATCTCTGGGAGAAAGAGTTGTTTGAGGTTGTCTTTTCGTTTGTTGCATCTTTTATTGTTTGAACTGGATTTGGTTTGTCTTATAGTATGCAGCAATATGTCCAGGTTTGTGGCAGACAAAGCAAGTGAAGCTTTTTACAGGGGGGAGGAACCCCCTTTGATATCTTCCGAATTTGTTCAATTCATCCTTAGGAGCATGTGAGCCTTTTGCGGTTGATTGATTCTTCATTTCTTACCTTGTCGCTTAAGGTTGTTGTTTGTTTCTGTTTGTTTCATTATATATCATGGTATTGTTGGATTCTAATTCTGTGAATTCCCTTTTTTCTCCTTCATTATCCTTTACAACTTTTACAAAAATGATTTTCTTGTTATCTTCTCCCTTGGATTTGTTAGTTTCTCCTTCATAGCCTATCCCATCCTTTATATGAGGAGGTCTTTGAGCATTTATTTTTTTTTCCAAATGTCTAGAGCTTTTCATTTGAGAAATATTCATATTTAATTCAATTTGGGCCTTTTCTAATTTGTTCATGAGGCTTACCACTTCTTCTTCCAGTTTTTCTCGCTCCTCATTTTTCTCCTTTATTTCTTTTCTTAAAATATCCTCTATTTTCCTTGATTCTTCTAGTTGAATCTTCAATTTAATAATATCTTTTGAATCTGGTTCATTCTTTGCATATTTTAGAAGAATATATTTCCATTTCTTACTCTTAAGTTTAAGTCTGTATATTTCCTCTAGGGCACTAATTAGATCCCCCTCAAGATCTGCCTCACCTTCTTCTTCAAATTCTCAGAGATCTTCCTCAAGCTCTTCCTTGGCCATCAAGATGAATTCCAATGTTCCTTCTTCATTGGGGGATTCATCCGAGCTCTCAGATGCACTACTCTCTTGTTGGGCATAAAATTTTCTTATATTAAATCTATTCCCTTTGAGCCTATTGCTGAAATTCGTTTTCTCTTTCCCTCTTGAATGATTCTCCATTTTCTTATGAGTACATTTAGATGAATAGTGCCCCACTCTTCCACATTTAAAGCACTTAAATGGAATTTTAACTTTATACTTACATGTGCCTTTGTCCAATATTCTGACAAATTCTGCCTCTTCTTCATCAAAGCAGGAGCATGTACCTTCCTTCTCTTCTCTGCACTTATCTACCTTAAAGGTTTCCTCCCTCACATTTGAATTTCCCTTTGGAAGTCTCATCTCATAGGCCGTCAAATTTCCAAGCAATTGGTTCATGTTCTGTGTTTCCCAATTTGTTGTTTCTTCTATGGAAGAAACCTTAGGGTTAAACCTGGATGGTAAATATCTCAATATTTTGTACAGTTACACATTATTTAATGGTTTCTCCTAGATATTTCATGTTATTCACAACTTCTGCAACCATTAAGAATAAATTGGCTACATCTTCATCTTCATTCATTTTTAGATTTTCAAACTGAGCTCTATAGGCTTGCATTTTGACCATCTTCACCTTTTCATCTCCCTCATGGATATTTTCTAAAGTATCTGAGATATCCTTGGCAGTCTCACTATGCATTGCTTTGATAAATTATATTTCACAAAGACCGATCAAGAGTGCATTCATGTCTTTTGCATTAGCTATGAAATTTTTCTTGGCTTCTTTCTCTGTCTCAATATCCTTTGGAGCATATCCTTCTTCCACAGCAGCCCAAACTTCTATTCCTAGAGACATTATGTATGTCCTCATTCTTATTTTCCAGAAGGCATAATTTGTGCCAGTAAAAAATGGATCTTTATTTGTTGAGCAACCTTCTAGGCTAGACATTTTGGGGACCTAGGATATCCTTCTAGTTGTTAAACTAATACAAAAGGAATTGGCTCTGATACCAATTGATGAACCCTTAGTTAAACGAGGGGGAGGGGAGGGGGGGTGAATCAGTTTAATACAGTCATGGAAATTTAAAAATTTTCATTCAACTCATTTACACTTTCATTTCATGCGCAACTTAATACATAATGTGTGGACATCAAGTAATTAAACAGATTAAAACATCACATCAACACTTAATCATCAAACACATAGACAACAGATATAAGTGGAAACCCATAAAGGGAGAAAACCACATTTTATTATTTTTGTGGTGCAAAGGCAAGCTCCAACTCCCTCTCACAACTGATTAATAATAGTCTCCAACCTACAGGACGCTTCTACCCCAAATTCTGCAAGCTACAACTTGCAAGGAAGCTCCAACTCGCATCTATTTTCTACAGGCTACAACACACAGGAGGCTCCTACCTCAACGAGCTACAACTGGACATCTATCAAGCTACAACCTGATATGGAGGCACCAAATTTATCACACTACAATAAAATCATATACTCATTTACCTGGATATCAGCTATGTTTTTCTCCTTCTTCAATGTCACCCTTCCATCCTTCAAATCTACTTCATATCAGCTTTCGATCTACACAAAATCTCTATCTGCTCTCTCTCATTCTTCAATTCTCTAACCTCTCTATGAATATTACAATAACATCATTTATAGAGATCAATTCATGGATGTTTGCATTCTATATGGGAATATGAAGTGAACAGGCATGACTCTTGCCTTCCACCCTTTCATTTCCTCACACAACATATTTGGGATGTTACAGATATATACAATTATTACAGTATCAAATGGAGTTTTTCTTTGCCTGGGAGACTTGGCTTTGCATTACAAACAATATAAAAAAAATAATACCTTTACAGTTACATTCAAATATTTCATTCAACCCCTTCAGCTTCTTAGATTTGCAGTGAGTTTTTCGTCTTCTGCTTTTTGTCCCTTTGTCTTTTTTGTTTCTGCAGTTATATTCCAACTGTGCTGCATGATCCCCTTTTTTTTGCCTGACTCGACCCTTTCTGTTCCACTGTTATGTATGAGCTCCATGTCATTTTTCTTACTCAAGCCTTTTCTTGCGCGTTTGGGCTTTTATTTTAACTCACAACTGCATCTACATGATACTTTTTATCTTGGTCGGCTTATTTAACCAAACCAGCGGATATGTGGGTTATGGCCCACACAACTCTCCTTTTACATGCATCAGAATACAACTTCGGAGTTAAATTCAACATAGATACATTAGTGATCAAACAACGCTACTTTAAACCAGACTACACATAGAACCAAATCTCTTGCATACACGCAGGACTTCCTGCTGGAGGGTCCCACAATACCTTGAACCAATCACAACACATTGCATTTCGGAAAAGTTACCAAACAACCTTAACAGCGAGCTTATCATTCCGTCGATGTGAATTTGTGCTATAATATCCACCGTAGATCTTCGCCAAATCTAATGGTCTTTCTATACCTGTTTGTCTTATTGTAATCGCTCGCCTGCAAGTTTAACTCTTATCAATAATGATAAACGATATAATTTGTGATGTGTGCTAGTGCATAGTGCTGACACATGTGTCCTCTCTCATCTCATCGCATCCTTCCATACTTCCCGCATCGCATCGCAAGAAACTTACCATACCGTGCGAACTATTAACGGTAACATCTAAAAATTGCAATGTGCGCTAATGCGCAATGCTGACATGTGGTTCCTCCCTCATCGCATCGCACCCTTCCATCCTTCTTGCATCACATCGCAAACGCCTTACCATACCATGCGAACTCTTAATGGTAACCTCTAAAATCTATGATGTGTACTAATGTGCAATGTTGATACGTGGCCGCCCCTCATCGCATCGCATTGCGACCAACTTAACTTGCGAAGTCATCTTAATCGTTCATCTCTTGCCTTCACTTCTGGGATATAATCTTGACCGTCCGTTCACCTTCTTTGGAAATCTTCTAAGTGTTCTCCGCCTTAGTCAATTTCTGTTTGTTTATATTGTCACCGCTCTGAAACACCAGTTCCTCCACGCTACTCCTCCCGAGCTTGTTTAGTATTCTTCAACGCGAATATCTCCTGAGCTTGTCTTTGTTATTGAGTCTCATCCCGAGTTATCGCACTCGACATACACCTTTTATTACTGATTAAAGCCAGAATTCGGAATTTATTCTTTTCAAACTTCACATAAGTTAATTTTCTTACAACTTAGCTTTTGATAATGCTCTCTTTGCATGGCCTTCTCTTTCTACAGAGGCCTCTCTATCTCTCAGCTCTCGCCTTTCTCTCTTGGCCTAATATTCTTTTTTTAATTGGCCTCTTCCTCTCAGCTCTCACCTCTCTCTTATGTTTTCTTACTGCATTATTTCTTGATCTACTTCTTTGCCTTATTGTTGTTGTTTCTCTGCTTCTTTGTTGCCTTTGCTCCTTCTTTGACTTGCTTCTTAGCTACCTTTTCTTCCTTTACCTTTTTGATAGTTTAGGTGTTGCTCCTTTGTGCTCCTTTTCCATCAATGACAATATTTCCAACATCATATACCAAGTTGTATCTATCCTCTCTACTTTGGATGATAACCTATTTTATAAATTCTTGGTAGAAATGTAATCGATAAAATTTAAAAAAATTTAGCAAAATTATTTTTTTAATAGGGTATATTCCAACATATGTCTTCTCGTTGAGTTTTTTAAACTATCAACACCTTGGTATTTATATCGCAACAACTACTTAATAATTTCTTCTTAGAAGCGTAATTTTCATAGAGTGCAAATTTAAGATAAAGGGTAAGTAAATCAACAAATGATGGAATTTGGGTTATATAATCAACATAGAATTTTAGAACATGAGGGATTAATTTTTTCGTATCGAGTTTTTTTCATAGATGTTGACTTAAGGATGGGAGAAAGCTAAAAATCATGAATCAAACATCAATTCTAACACCTCCTTCCCCACATTTACCCTCTTTTACAATCCCTTTGGGTAAATATGAAGAAGAGTACCACTATAACATGCCCCGACCTCCTAGTCCCATGTAAAGAAATGGGGTATGCAAAGTGACCACAAACTGACAGCTTAGAGGGACTACAGATCACCCAAGATCTAGAGAAACACCACAAGTAGTCAATCCCTAAGCTAGAACATGATTTTACTGACCTAAACCCCTAACCTCATGTATGAAAAGTCCTAAGTGCAGTTATAGGCCTCCAACGACATGCATAACATTTCCTCCTTGCAGTTGTAGTAAACAATCTCTATTTTAGAGGGTATAGTTCTGAGATCTGAGCCACCTTTATAGGAAAGTCTGCTCAGGTACAAAACATATACAAAATAGGCCATAGGAATGAACTTGTGTATCCGTATGTGTTTCTTTCATATAGGTTCGTATATATTCAGTCCATTCGTATACAAAATCTAGCTTCCATATATATCACATGTATATGTGTGCTTGCCACAGACAACCTGCATGCTCCAACCATTGATATATTTATACTAGATGAGAAAATGTCTAGCGGAAAAGAAGTTGGTGCTAATTGTATTTGGTTCTCTTATTATCATTGGCATGGGTTTTTCCAATTCTGATAGTGGTTTTAGCCTTTCCTTTCCATTTCTGGATAGCCATGGTGTGATAAGGTTGTTTACTTGGTTGAGCTTTGGATTGCTGAATGGTTTTGGAAATGGGTGAAGTGGTCTCGGAAAAATTCTCATGGGCCTAGAAATGCCTTGACCTATAATGGTGGGAGACACTATAAACCATGAGGGTGGAGACATGAAAATTCCTCAAGGTATTGGTGAAGAAATCTAGATGCATCCAATCTTGTTTAGGGACCATCGATCCCATGACCGGTTTTGGTGGGATTGTAGTAAATTATGATTGTGTATGTTTATTTTATTTGTCCTAAGAACCCCTTGAATGGTAATGGAAGGATTGCGATAAATCCTGGTTGTATAGGTGAGTGTTTTAGGCCTAGAAATCCCTTGACCGGTAATGAAATGATATGTGGTAAAGCTTGACGAAGCCCTGGTTGTTTTGTTGTGAGTCCCACATTCATGCTTGGAATATGGAACAGGGGTGATTGGATGAAATAAATATTTTTTTTAGCTCAATCTATGGTCAAGTGGTACGTGGAAAACCCTGATTTGGTTGGATTTTTCATAAGTTAATAAGATCTATTTTCTTCTTCTATTTTATGAGTAAATGTACTTTTTATGATGTTGCTTTTATGATTGTTCTATCCCTCTTATTATTTTGGTTATATGTTGGCTATAAGCATGGTTTTATTATAGATTCAGGTTATGACTCTTATCATGTTCACTTGTAAATTACTAGTTAATGAATGTGTCACCTAATAGGTTTTATTTTAGCTATTATGAGAAGGAATTATACCTTCTTGATGATTCTCACATAAGTATTAGATCCATATGTTCATATATGATTTCATGACCTGTATATTACATGTTCTAAATATATTTTATGAAATCTATGTCATGGTTAGTATTGGTTAGGTCAATTCCTTGATCAAGTTTTTTTTACAGGCTTTCTCTTTGTTTAATTTCTTTTTTGGAAAGTTTCATCAAGTTCTAGGCAATGATATGGATTCTAGCCCTAAAAATGTAGCACATATTTGTGGTCACATGCACAAAACTGGGAAATTGAGATTGCAATCGCTAGATTCTAAGCTTATGCATGAGACTAGAGGCCTACATTCACATGGATACATGATTATGCATGCGACTGTGAGTCTAGGTTAGTGAAAAATAAATTTTACTTAGGGTTTGGGCACGTTGAGGGGTGGTTTATCTCTTGGGGGTCCTGTAGCTTCTGAGGAAGGTACATAAGGTTTATTTTTGTCAAATCCATTTCTTTAATGTGATTTAGGATGTCGATTCATGTCATATTATCCCTAGGCTCATGTTTACCCTGGGAAGGCCGGTGAAAGTGGGTAAATGTGGGAGGGGTGATTATAGAGTGGTATCAGAGCATGGATCAATACTTGGATTGAATGAGCGAGATGTGATGGTTATGAATCCATGTCAGTCATGTGCATGCATGATTGTGTCTATGATTGGCATGTATATATTTTATATCATAGTTCATGTTATCATGTATGATGTTGATGTGTTGGTTGAGATAGAGCAGGAGATGAAAATTATCAAGAGAAAGGTTGCAACAATAGACCTTGGCGTAAGGGCAGATCATCAAAAATGTTTGTATGATGGGCATGCATGTATGCTAGTTCATGGATTTTATATACATTATGGTTATATGCATGCTAGTAATTTTATTTTTGTTGTGGTTACATACATGATAGATGTTAGTTAAATAGTGTAGTGATATGAACATCTGTCAAATATTCGTGAATGACAATAACTTGTTCTTATATGCATTGTGATTATACGCATGATTATTATGGCCATTACATTTAAGTACTTGATTTTATATGTATCGTTTCAATATGGAATAACCTATGCAGATGGTCATGGTTATGATATTTAGGTATGAGTTGATATAATTGTGATATTTTGTCATACTAATTTGGACTGACTTGTGAGATGTGATAGCCTCCCCTGAGATACATTGAGGTATTAATTGATTGTGTTTTCTATTTGGTTTATCTAACATGGAATGTATATAGATTTTTTGAAAGTTTAACTAGTTACATGATATGAGTATGTGTCTATAACATTGTATGAAGGAATGACCATGTTTTAATATGGTTGTACTTATATAATATGTGTTTAGACAATTGATACGTACTTGAGTTCAAGTGGGTGCTAGTTGTAGTATTATGATTAATGACTGTGAGTTGATTATGAAATGGTTGTGATTCTTAGTAAATGTTGATTTCAAATTAATAGATATGATTTCATTGAACATCATTTGTAATATACATGAAATTATTTTTCATTTATATGTGTATTACTTGATATTGGTGAGGTATACTTGAAAAGAGATCATTTTTGTGGCTATTTCACTTAATTCTTATATGTAGAGTGAGCTAATCACTCCAATTTGGAATTTGATTAAAACTTGATGACCATGACCTAGGACCAAGTAAGTTAGTTTTTTTCCCTAAAAAAACACGTATAAAATAAAACTCTTAATCAATGCGATGATTTCAACTCCAGGTATGTGCAACTTATGTATATGTGCCACTTCTCTATGTGAAACTTCCTTATATGTGCATATCTGGAATTTGAACATACAAATAAGTTGTGCATATATGGAATATTTTTTATACATAGGATGCATATATCTATATATATATATATATATATATATATATATATATATATAATTTATTCTTTCGTATATGTGAATCATTTGTATATGTGCATATCTTTCATATATGTCTAACTTTCGTATATGCAAATATCTTCGATATATGCACAACTTTCGTATATGGGCATATTTTCCTTATATGCACATACCTATGCATAATTTCAACCTCCATATATACACAATTTATAAATATGCACATATCTTTCATATTTATGTAACTTTTGAATAAACACATATATGAAAATTGTGCATATACAAAAGTTTTGCATATATAGAAGACATGCAATACAGAAGATGCAAATATATAGAAGTTGTGCGACTTCTGTATATGCACATGTATTTTATATGTTTGCATATCATATGTATAAGCACATATTTCGTATATGTGTTTATATGGAATTTCCACATATACGGTTGATTGACGTATACAAAATATGTGCATATACAGAATATATGCACATATACAAAAGTTACATATATATGGAATATATGTGCATATACTCAAGTTACACATATATGGAACTTGTGCATATACATAAGATGTGCACATATACGAAATCTATGCATATATGCAAGTTACCGACTATGCATATTACTGAAGTTGAATACTCCTTCTATATATGTATAACTTTCGTACATGTGCATATACTAAAGTTGCACATGTATCGAAGCTATCTGCATGTACAAGAGTTGCACATATGTAGAAAATATGTGCATATAGAGAAGTCATGCATATATGGAAGATATGCATATATGAATAAGTTATGCAGAACTTCAACCTTTGTATAAGCACAAATTCCATATATGTGCATCTTCTATATATACGCATATCTTTCGTACATGTGCATAGCTTCCATACATGTGAAACTTTAGTATATGCACATAAACATAGTTCTACATATATAGAAGTAGTGTGCAATTTCTATAATGTACATATATGAAAACCTTCATATATGCATAACTTCTATATATATGCACATTTTCCTTATATCCACAACTTCCGTATATACATAACTTTTTTATAGGTTCTTATCTTCCATATATGTGTAACCTATGTATACGTTCAATGCTTGTATATGTACAACTTTTATATATATGCATATCTTTCATATATATGTAAGTCCCTTATATTTTCATATCATTTGTATATGCACATCTCTTGTATATGAGCATCTACCATATATGCACAACTTCCATCTATGAACATATGGAAGATATGCGCATATACGGAAGATGCACTTACACAAAATATATACACATATATGGAAGTTGCTCATATACGGTAGATGCACATATACAAAATATGCACATGTACGAAAGTTACAAATATATGGAAGATATTCCCATAGACAGAAGTTATACATATATCCAAGTTGTGCATATACAGAAGATGTGTACATATACATAAGTTATGCATATATGTAGGTTATCGTATATGCATATTATGCAAGTTTCACACTACTTTTGTATATGTACAACTTCCATATATGTGCATATACTAAATTTTCACATGTATGGAAGCTATCCACATATATGGAAGTTGCACATATATATAAGCTGTGCATATATGAAATATATGCACATATATTGAAGTTATGTAAAAAAATCATCCTTTGTATAG
Source organism: Pinus albicaulis (assembly GCA_034641835.2). Lineage (NCBI taxonomy): Eukaryota > Viridiplantae > Streptophyta > Pinopsida > Pinales > Pinaceae > Pinus > Pinus albicaulis. The sequence goes on along the minus strand of CM076572.1, from coordinate 364,297,508 downwards.
GTGTGAATTCCGTATATGCAAATCTTCTGTATATGTGTGTATGTGAATCTTCGGTTATGGATATCCATGGAATTTACGGTAAAATACACTAAAGGAAAAAAATTTCACTCATAAGACAGTTATAAGATAGTTACTCCCTCCCCTAGAGATAAACCATCTCATTGAGGAAAAGAAGCTAAGAGGGTATGAAAGGAACCTGAGGCAACTAAGGAGAGAGAAAACAAGACTAATCCCTGAAGTAGGAAATTGTTAAAGGAAGGAAGGATGCTTCTAGTTAGGTCATTATAGAGCACTAGTCGAATCCCTAAGTCAAACTTATTGAGTTTGTGAGATCCAGTGTTGGACTACTAAAATATTGACACCTTTGAACAAAACTTGCTAGTCACTGTCAAGTGACTATTCTGTGAGTGGAAAAACTAGTTCGGGGGGAGAATTGGACATGATTTCCAATATCATTGGCTGAGAGGAGTGGGATTATCCCCTATAATTTCCTAGGGAATCCTACAGCCAGATAGATAAGTATTTTATGTTACTTAACTATTATTTCAAAACAAAAAATGTTGTTCAGTAATGTAGAATTTTTTTATTTTTTATTTATGTAGAGGACTTTGTTCTAAATTTACAATCATGCACTTGCTTTTATCTGAACTTGAACTCTTATAGAGGTCTATATGTTAGTAAAATCTTTACATATGAATTAAAAAACATGTGACTAAATAGCATGGCATAATAACACTGTAAAAAATCTGAATCTTGATAGAATGAGTACTAAACATTAAAGTCTTTAGGACTAAAAGTACAATTAAACCTTGATATGATAATTAAATCTATGTTACTTAAAGTTGAAATAGGTTAGATCTATAAATTAACGGATAAAAGTCCATTATTGGACATTTCTTGCTCTTTTAATGAATTAATACCTAAGTACTAAGAGGGCCTAGTGGCAGATCCGAGAAGAAACAAGGTCCTTCATACCCACCGAACACTAGTAATAATGTTGACAAACTTAAAAGGGTGAAGGATAAAAAACTCAAGAAAACCTGGTAACAAAATTGGAATACAAGTTAAAGCTCTCAGACATTCACACAAGAGTAATATATTATAGAGAATATGTTATAATGAATTAAAGTATAAAAATAATAATTATTTTAAAACAATGCTAAATGGGCAGCGACCTCAGTGGCTTAGTCATTGAAAATGAAAACCATGAATTAGTGTAGGTTGCAGGTCGAAGCTAGCTGGGTTGGTTAGCTTAGTATAAGTACCTAAAAAAACCTTAACCTTATAAGAAATAATTTGTATGCAAAAGGCAAGGTCATATGTAAAGGTTCTTTCTAGTTCCAAACGACAAACTTGGGTAATGGAAAAAAGGTAAGATAATGTAAGTGATACATAACTAAATCAAGAAACCCAGTATATTACACATGTTTAATTAAAGTGTTAGGGGGGGGGGAGTTACTCCATGTTACTTGGATCATGTAAATACGTCAAAATAATTTACTATAGACATAATTTATAAAAGTTTTAACATATACAACGGAGGCCTATGCTCACATTGATGTTCGAATTAAATTAACAGAAACTCAGAAGACGAGAAAACATCGAAAATCGATTGTAAAAACAAACAACATCAACATCTCATTATATGTTTTTTGCCCTTAAAGAAGATATAATACAAGAAAATTATCATTTTTATATAAATATAAATATAATGTAACTGAAAAATACCACAAAACAATAATTAAGGGGGTTTCATTCCCATTTTTAAAAGAAATTCATATATATACATATATACAAATTTAAAAAAATAGAGTGTCGCATTCATGGCATGTAAATCATAGCTATCATTAAATTGTTAATTGGATTCATTGTTGACAGTATGCATGGGATTTTCTTTAGTATTCACTAATTATTTGGTCCAAACTAAAACCATGTATAGAGAACTCTTCTAAGGCCATAGTCCATGAAACTTACAGAACTATTTTGTAAGTAAAACAGTGAGGGCCAAGAACCTGAATAGTCTTGTGCCGCTACGATGTCAGCCAAAAAAATCCCCAAACGCTAATGGATTCATGAGGATCGGTCAACCTCAACAAATAAAAAGTCGCAAAGCACATTGAAATGGAAAGGGAAAGATTTGTAACAAAAATATGAAGAGTAGTTAGGAGTTTTTTTTTACAGTTGTTAAAAATAAAAAAATAAACACACACATATATATAAGAAAGCGAGGCAGGGTATCATAATATAACGGTAATAGTGAAAATTTTGTAAAAACCTGTTAGGAGGTTTGAAGGGACTCACTAGTTAAATAAATAAAACCTTGAAGAGATCTGAATTACAAAAAAATAAAAAAAAAATCACCACATCCTTTAGAAGTGGGTTCATCTCCCAGACCAGTACATCCTAGCTAGAAGGAAACTCCCTCTGAAGGAAACATTGGAGTTTGGGTTAGCCTGAGAGCAATAAAGAAAAGAAGCCAAGTAAAAAGGGATAATGCAACATGCATGTAACCATATCCTAATGTAAATCCTATGAGAACAGTGCATATCAGCAACACCTCCCATATCTGCAACCGCCCCCCGCCCCCATCAAGTAGAAACTATTTGTACAGTCGTTTTCCTTTTGAATGCATGTCGTGAATGGTTCTAGGCGAAGGGAGATAAGGTAGTTACCATGGTAACTCTTCCTCGCATTAGAACTGTTCATCCCAACCCTAATATTTTAGCCATTAGATTATTCTCACGTGAAATGAGGAAAAGTTCTCCATTAACTCTTGACTTTGATATTGGAATTTCTGAGAATTCCAGAACAAATTATAGATAGAAAAATACTCTCCTTCTTAACATAGAGAAAATAAAAAAAAATTCTTGCTCGAGACAGAGTTTCACACTTGAAAAAAAACTTCTATTCATTAACCAAAACACTATTACAAATATTCTTCACACAGACGGATTACAAAATGACTGCTGCATAAACACAGTTCAAAAACAAACTCACACTCTGTCTCTCTGTCTCACAAAAAACACTTAGTTTCTCAAAACAATGATGTGTAATGATAAAACGATACACTCTGTTCTGTCTTTTTTTTAAATACAACACTGATGTGTGTAAAAACCTTTAGCATTGTCGTGCTTCCAAAAAAAAAAATACATTAGCCTCTCGGACTATATATATTCATAATGTGCTGCAGCATATGATTTAAACATAAAAAAGAACCTTTTATATAAAATAAAACTATAACAAAAACTAAAACTAAATCTATTTAAAATACTCCCCTTGGGCCCCACTATAATAGAAAATATGTTATATTACATACGTTAAAACATATGCAAGTTAAAACATGAAATATCAAAGGTTTAAAAAAAAAAAATTATCACGCTATATAAAGACATTTAAAACAAAACATAATAAAACATATCAAAAAAACTTTTCCTCTGCTCGAACTTCAAAGAGTTATCAACCAAATTGCATTCACAAATTCGCATTACGAATTGGGCTTGTGACGTCAGCGCTTTGTGTGTGCGATCAAATATTAAATCCGCCCTATAGAGCTCATCGGGTCCGCCAAAAATTTTCTGTGTACGGGGCTTTTGAACGTGCGATGAAAATTTCAATCGCGCCTATAAAACATTTCGGGTCCGAAATTTCAATCCACGAACAGGCCCAATAAAAAGCGATCGAATGAACTTCTTCCACGTGGTCTGGGGACCACTGCTCTTCAAATAAAACTCCTGCATTCTAAAAATAAATAAAACGATGCTTTCTTTGAAAGGCTCTATTTTCTAATTAAGCTATGTTTTCAAATATAGAGGGCTGTTATTTAAAACTGCGAAAGGAATGAAAGGGGTTTTTTGAAACTGATCCTGACTGTTCACCATTTTAGCAAGCGGCTACGTGCATGGTTTTTCAAACAAACTTAGAAAGTGGCTGGAGTACCATGTATTTGAAAGTAACATTTCAACACTCCCCCTTAATTTCAGCTGCTGGGTTATCAGTCATACCCAGAAATTTTCTTAAAAACTCAAAACTATTCTGCCCCAATAGCTTGGTCAGAATGTATGCAAACTGCTCCTGAGTTCTGCATTGTTCTAAAACAATTTCTCCATTGTTCACTAGTTCTCTGATGTAGTGAAACTTTGTATCTATGTGTTTTGTTCTCTTATGAAACACATAATTCTTTTATAATGCAATAGCTGAGCTATTGTCACAATAAATCACTGTACCTTTTTCTTCCTCTTGGCATAAAATTCTCAACATTATTCTCATCCACACTGCTTGACACGCTGCTGCTGTACCTGCCACATATTCTGCCTCTGGTGTAGATAATGCTACAATAGGCTGTTTTTTAGAAGCCCGTGAAATGGCCCCTGAACCCATGTGAAAAACATAACCGGATGTGATTTTTCGATCATCTACACTTCCAGCCCAATCACTATTAGTGTATCCAATTAACTTTGAATTTTATGAAGCAGTATATAAAATACCAAACATTTTAGTCCCTTTAACATACCTCAAAATTCTCTTTGCTACCTGCCAATGTGCATATTTTTGCCTCTCCATGAATCTAGAAATCAAACTAAAAGCATGCATTATATCAGGCCTAGTTGCAGTCAAATACATGAGGCTGCCAACTATGCTCTTGTAAAAACTAGGATCAAAATCCTTGATGTTGTCCTCTCTGCTGAGTTTTAATCCCATCACCGTGGAAGTTATTGCTGCTTTGCTCTCTTGCATATTAAATCTTTCCAAAACTTCATTAACATATTTTTCTTGTGAGATAAAAATCCCATTTTCATTTTATTCTACTTCCATTCCTAAGAAGTATCTCAACAAACCCATATCAGTCATTTCAAATTCATCTTTCATGACTGTCTTAAAATTTTCAATAAGGTAATCATCATTACCTGTAAAGATCACATCATCAACATATAAAACCAAAATCAATATCTTACCATCTTTTTCCTTGATGTATAGGGTGAGTTCTCCCTCACATTTTTCAAATCCATTTTCCAGTAGATAGGAATCTATCCTACTGTACCATGCTCTTAGCGCTTGCTTCAGCCCATAAAGAGATTTCTTCAATCTGCACACTTTGTGCTCTTGGCCTTTCTTCTCGTAGCCTAGAGGTTGTTCAATATAAACCTCTTCCATTAACACTCCATTTAGGAATGTTGACTTCACATACATTTGGTAAACTTTTCACTTGTTTTGTGTTGCTATGAACAACACTGCTCTCACGGTTTCCATTCTAGCAACCGGTGCGAAAGTTTCCTCATAGTCTCTCTCATGCTGCTGCTTATACTCTTTGACAACAAGTCTAGCCTTGTGTCTTTCAATTTTTCCTTCAGCATTACTCTTGGTCTTGTAGACCCATTTAACTCCAATAACTTCTTTACCTTTTGGGAGTTCAACCAAATCCCATGTCATGTTTCTTTCTATGGCATTAATCTCCTCATCTATAGCTTCTATCCATTTCCTATCTTTAATATCTTCCTCAAAATGAATAGGATCATCAACATGACAATACAAAGCAAACAAAGAGTTCATACCTTCATTTGTTGCCTCTTGCTCATAAATATCATTTAAATTTCTGAACTTTGTTCCTCTTTCATTTGGTGTATGAGTGCTTGAAGTAGCACTCGAATCTCCTCCTTGTGGTGTGCTTGGAGAAGCACTTTCATTTCTTCTCAAGGGTGTTCCTTGATGTCCTTGTGTTGGTGCTTCATTTGAGGGATGTATTTCAGCCATCTCTTCATCATCTTCTTAATGAGACAAACAGTTTTTAACATTCACTGTTTTCTCTATGCTTCCATCCCATGCTTCCTCTTCAATGAACTAAACATCTCTGCTCACAATAAATTTCTTGGTGGATGGGTTATACAACCTGTAAGCTTTGGATTCCTCACCATATCCAATAAAAATACATTTCTCCCCCTTGATGTCCAACTTCTTCCTTAGCTGAGCTGGAATGTGTGCATACGCCACACAACCAAAAACTTTCATGTGGGTGACTCCTTGCTTTGTGAGACTCCATGCTTCGTCCGGAACTTTGTTCATGACTGCTTTTGTTGGGAACCTATTCAAAATGTATGCTACACAATGTACAGCTTCAGCCCAATAATCATTCGGCAAATGCTTTGCCTTTAGCATACTCCTTACCATATCCATGATTGTTCTATTCTTCCTTTCGGCAACTCCATTTTTCTGCGTTGTGTACCTTGCTGTAAACTTCTTATGAATCCCATTTTCTCTGCAAAAACGCAAAAATTATTTAGAAATATATTCACCTCCTCTATCAGTTCCTAGAACTTTGATGTGCATCCCACTTTGGTTCTCCACAAGTGTTTTGTAATTGCAGAATATTTCAAACACTTCACTTTTGTTTTTCAAAAAGTAAACCCAATTTTTTATAGTAAAATCATCAATAAATGTTAACATATAGCGGCTGCTAGCAAGTGATGGAGTTTGCATCGGTCCACATAAATCTGAATGGACAATTTCCAAGGGTTCTTTTTCCCTTATGTTTTTCCCAGATGGAAAACTTTCTCTGTGTTGTTTACCCAAGATACAACCTTCACAAAGGCTGTCTGATTTCTCTATCAATGGAAAACTTCTTACCATTCCTTTTCTATTGAACAAGTTAAGACCTCCAAAGTTGAGATGTCCAAATATCAAGTGCCATAACCAATTTTCATCTTTTGTTTCACTTTGGAAAGCCTCTTGTGTCACTGCTGCTATCACTTCTTCATTTTTCAAATCTACTTTCATCCTGAGAGGGAACATCTTGTTCCTTGTCATCTTCACTTCAGCAATACATTGATTGCTAGGTGGTTTATCCATGATGGTGCATACATCATCCTAAAAAAAACGTTTCATCCCTTTTGAACAAGTTGTCCAATACTTAAGAGGTTAAATTTCATTCCAGGAACATAATAAACATCTGCCCAATCTCTACTCATGTGTCATCAGTGATGCATGTAGCTCATCAACTGAACATTTTGTGAGATCCTTTGTCTCTTCTATGGTGGTGACAATCACATCAAACCTTGAGGGTAGGCTCCTCAAAAGTTTCTCCACAATCCTCCTTTCTTCAAGAGTCTCTCCATGGTACCTTATCTATGTGACCATTCCAATCACATGTGTGAAGAATGAGTCAATGTTATCTAACTCCTTCATGCATAGAGTCTCAAAATCTCTCCTCAGCAATTGTACTTTTGTTGTCTTCACTTTCTCCATGCCTTGATAGGCTGTCTTGAGAGTTATCCATGCTTCTTTGGATCTCTTAGCTGCTACTATCCTTGGAAACACACTCTCATGCACCGCTTGATACAAATAATAGAGGGCTTTGGATTCCTTCTTCTTATTTCTCTTCAACAAGTCTTTCTCTGCTTTTTTTAAATCATTAAACTCATTTTTATCCATTGATTCTTCAAAACCATCCTCAACAAGTTCCCATAGGTCTTGAGAGGAAAACCGGGTTCTCATGGTTATTGCCCAATAATCATAGTTTTTCCCATTAAATTGTGGGAGCTGAGTATTACCTATACTCATGCTAGTGTTGGTTCCAGCCATTCTTGCACTCTTAACTATGCTTCAAACACTTGAATTTGTTTTTAAAACAAAATGACTGTCTTCAACACAGTAACACAATAAACTGTATTGAGAAATACCTTGGATTCTTCTTGACTGAGTCTTCACTCTGCTGGAGAAGCTGCTGCAACAAGAAATCCTGCCTTCAGCTTCTTTGACACCTTCAAAGAGCCTGGACTAGCTCCGATACCATGTTAGAATTTCTGAGAATTCCAGAACAAATTATAGAGAGAATAATACTCTCCTTTTTAACACAGAGAAAATAAAAAGTTTTCTTGCTAGAGATAGAGTTTCACACTTGAAAAAAAACTTCTATTCATTAACCAAAACACTGTTACAAATCTTCTTCACACAGAGGGATTACAAAATGACTGCTACATAAACACAGTTCAAAAACAAACTCACACTCTGTCTCTCTGTCTCACAAAAAACACTTTGTTTCTCAAAACACTGCTATGTAATGATAAAACAATACACTCTGTTCTGTCTTTTTTTTAAATACAACACTACTCTGTGTAAAAACCTTTCGCACTATTGTGCTTACAAAAAAAAAAAAATTTACATTATCCTCTCGGGCTATATATATTCTTAATGTGGCGCAGCATATGGTTTAAACATAAAACAAACCTTTTATATAAAATAAAACTATAACAAAAACTAAAACTAAATCTATTTAAAATACTCCCCCCGGGCCCCACTATAATGGCACATATGTTATATTACATATGTTAAAAAATATGTAAGTTAAAACATGAAATACCAAAGGTTTTAAAAAAAACCTTTATCGTGCTATATAAAGATATTTAAAACAAACCATAATAAAACATATCAAACAAAATTTTCCTCCGCCCAGACTTCAAAGAGTTATCAACCAAATTGCATTCAAAAATTTGTGTTACGAATTGGGCTTGTGATGTCAGCGCTGTTGGAAATGTTGTCATTGATGGCAATGGAATTGGCAAAGGAGGAGCACTTGAAACAGCAACAAGGAAAAGAGCAAATGAAATATGAAGTTGAGGCAGTTTTAGAAGGGTTAGTTGATTGGAGATCTAGAGAGGTAGCAGAGGCAACAGAGGAATTAGAGACAAAGCAGTGGAGTTGAATTAGGGGTTTAATACAGTTTGCAGATGACTTATTGAGCAATTATTCATTAATTGAGTTTGTATGGCATAGACTTTGATTGAAGACTAAAACCCTGTAGTAATGACTTAATATTCTTGAGGATGAGTAGGAGCATTGATTAAATGGAAAAGGTGATAGCAAAAGAAAAGCCTGCACCGATCTTCTAAAGAGAACTGCATAGAGCTACATAGGGGAAGAAGGCCATCAGATTGAAGTCATTGTGTAAATAAGAAATGTTTAAGTATATTTGTGCCTTGTGGATTTAATTCATGTATGGATATTTGGGCCCTTGATGGATGATGATTGATCTCTGTATAATTGAAGTTCGAATCCCATAAGTAAGGATATGAGCAGAGTGATCAAAATTTGTACTCTGTCCCTGTGCATGCACGAGAATGTTTGACTCTGCAGTTAATGTACTCCGTCCCTGTGTTAATGTATATACTCCTAAATGCTCAGAGTAATACGCTGATGTGTATATATATTGAAAACAGTGGCATGGTGGTGCAATTCCACAAAAGGAACGAGGAGCGAAGGCATATCAGTTATAACGCGGAAGAACTAAAACAGACTATTTGGCGTTGAACTCTCGGTGGAACACAGACTAACCCTTTGGAATCATAAATGGAACCTGGAAGAAAAGAGGTGGAATGTAACAAAAGTGAGGCGGAACCCCGAGCCAAAAGGGCGAAACCGAGAAGAGTGAACAGTAAAGGTGGTTTATGGTTTTCATCGCACCACCTTTATACAGTGGGCGGTATTTGAGGAGTTCGGAGCGATTCCACATAACGGGCGACACGCGTCCCTGTACGACTCCACAAAACCGCTTTTCATTGCACACCATCGCGCGTCATTTTTCGACTCAGGATGCCCAAAGATATTGTTGAACGTCGTTGATCTGGGAAGGGGTCATCGGACGGCGGTCACTTGCTATAGATGCGCGAAGGTTACCCAAGGTACGGCGCGCCATCGCGCGTTATTGTCTGTGCAAGTTGCCCAAGCGATATCCGTCGGATCATCAGAAGTCGTGCAATGTGATGTCTGCCGTTGGATGTGGTAGATCGTTAATGCTGGGGCCCAGTCCAACTCGCAACTATTGAATGTAAACTCTCGTGCCAGTTTATCACGCGATTTCCATAGGATCAGAGGCTGAAAGAGCGATGAATTATCCACCATTGGATCATGAATGAAGTCGCAAGGTGATAAACAAGGTATGGCACACATATTGAATTGAACCATCGCAACCAAACCATCGCATCGCAACCATCACAACCATCGCATCCATCGCAACCATCGCAACCATCGCAAATATCGCAACAATCGCAATATCGCAGTTGGTTGAAACTGCATAGCAACTATCACAAATAGAAGTTTGCGATTGCGATTAATCGCATTGCATCAGAGTCATCGCATCAAAGTAATCGCAAATTTCTTCCAAATTTGTTCATTAATATAAATTCCATGGTTTATTAAGAAGGTTAGAAAGGGTTTTATTGTTGATGGTTCATGATAAATATTGTGGGTACTGTGTTATTAAAAAGGTGTTATAAAACGTCGAGCGATGTTTTATGTAACGGTTGTGATTGTATTGAAATATGTCGTGTGGTCTGTGGACCCACGGGCCTCGGCTTAAGGTGGAGGGTGATTATTAATATACAACGATTGTTGTGGTGTATGTATGTTCCGCTTGCGGAACTCGCCACATCAACAAGACACTTGCTATGTGTAAAGGGTTGGAATTTGCCCAGATTTAACGCCAGCTGTTACATATTTATATAAAATGCACTGATATAAAAAGCATAGTTACACGTATGCAACAGTTACACCGCAGTAGAGGACAGAAGAGAAAACAGAGCTGAAAAGAGATAAAACACAGTCAAAGAAAAGCCAAAAGACTAAATGAGTTGCGCTGTAATTCTCATTGTAATTTGAATGTAAATGTTTTTAATTTATTTTTTATTGTTTATGATGCATTCGCAAGTTTCCTGAGGAAAACAAATCTCCCACTGTAATATTGAAATTAATGCATGTTGGTATATTTTCTGAATGAGAAAGTGAAAGAAATGAAAAGGAATAAAGCGAAGAGGTATGGCTATCCATTCCAAATTCATTGAGGAATGCTAACAGTCACAAGAAAATCCTTATAAATAATATCATCTTGATATGCAAATAGAGGTTAGAGAGTGAGTGAAGAAAATGCAGAAATGAAGCAGTGAGGTAGAGAAGAAAAAGGAGCTGAGCAGAGAAGAAGGAGGAGCTAAGCAGAGAAGAAGGATAAGCTGATAGAGAATCTGAGAAGATGCAGAGATGATACATGGCAGATATAAGAATAGATGAACAGCAGAGCAGATGGAACAGAACAAAGTTGATATCCAAAGTAAATCAACAAGTGTTTCTCTTTTGAAAGAGTAAGGAAATTGGAGCTTCCCTATCAAGTTGTAGCCTGATAGATGTCAGTTGTAGCTGACTGAGGTAGGAGCCTCCTGTAGGTTGGTGCCTTCAGAAAATAGATGGGAGTTGGTGCTTCCACATCAAGTTGTAGCTTGATAAAATGTCAGTTGTAGCTGACTGAGGTTGGAGCCTCCTGTAGGTTGGTGCCTGCAGAAAACAGATGGGAGTTGGTGCTTCCACATCAAGTTGTAGCTTGATAAAATGTCAGTTGTAGCTGACTGAGGTTGGAGCCTCCTGTAGGTTGGTGCCTGCAGAAAATTGATGGGAGTTGGAGCTTCCTTGCAAGTTGTAGCTTGCAGAATTGAGGATAGAGCCTCCTGTAGGTTGGTGCCTGCAGAAAACAGTGGTGAGAGGGAGTTGGAGCTTGTCTTTGCATCACAACAATAATAAGATGTGGTTTTCTCCCTTTATGGGTTTCCACTTATATCTGGTGTCTCTGTGCATGATGTTTATGTGTTGATGTGATTTATCTTATCTTCTTAATACTTTTTGCTCACATATTAAGACTGTTGTTACATTAACAAATCTGTTTGATACTTGTTGCTCACTAATAAAGATTTCTCACATATTAATTTGATCATGAAGTAAAGGTGTAAATAAGTTTTAAGAGAAAATTTTTAAAAGTCCATGTATGTGTTAAACTGATTCACCCCCCCCCCTCTCAGTTTAACTAAGGGTTCAACAAGCGCTTTGTGCGCGCGATCAAATATTAAATCCGCCCTATAGAGCTCATCGGGTCCGCCAAAACTTTTCTGCATATGGGGCTTTTGAACGCGCGGTGAAAATTTCAATCGCGCCTATAAAACATTTCGGTTCCAAAATTTCAATCCGCAGACAAGCCAAATAAAATGCGATCGAATGAACTTCTGCCACGTGATCTGGGGACCACTACTCTTCAAATAAAACTCCCACGTTCTAAAAACAAACAAAATGTTGCTTTCTTTGTAAAGGCTCTATTTTCTAATTAAGCTCTGTTTTCAAATACAGAGGATTGTTCTTTAAAACTGTGAAAGGACTGAAAGGGGTTTTTTGAAACTGAACCTGCCTATTCACCATTTTAGCAAGCGGCTGTGTGCAGGGTTTTTCAAAACAAACTTAGAAAGCCGCTGGAGTACCATGCAGTTGAAAGTAACATTTCAACATTCGAGAGGCTTTGAAGGGTCCATAGTAAAATAACAAATTATTATGTCTAGTAAGGAGATATTAACTTCCACATTTTAATATGATGAGTGCATAGTCCCACGTTATTCCTCATCACCCGAAAACCGTAAAGTCTAATGTTATATCAAGTTGATTTTGTACAAACAAGAATCAAAGTAGATTAATAATAGTATTATAGGGTGGAAAGATAGAGGAAGATATGCAGAAAATAAAACAGATAATTCACACACAATAATATGAGTTACTACATTTTAATTGATCACACAAAAAATTGATTATTACAATGAACTAGTGAAGGCTATTTAAATATTTTTTGCACCTAAAATAACTTGACGTGCAATTACAACCTAAATTCGACTTTACCAAAAATATGACTTAACTCAACTTGAATTAAATTGACTCAACTTGAATCAGTTAACTAAATCTCTAAATTTAGTCGAATCTTCATGCAAGTGTAATTAGCCATATTTAACAATCCCCATTAATTATGGCCACTAAACTAAGACATGACTCATTGAAAATCAAACATGCTTATTGGTCTATGTATCAGCTAGGCTTACAACACCCAAGTTTCCTCTGTGAAACTGAAATACATATTTCACTAATCTCTTAGTGAATATATAATCCAATTGATCAATGAACTTATTTATTTCTCATTTCTCTAATGAAATGATATATTGTATCAATATTCTTGCTCTTTTGATGTACCACACTATTCTTGGATAATGCAATGGCTGAGGTGTTTTCACAATATATTTTTGTTGATCCTTATTGTTTATGCTTTAGTCCATCCAAAACACTTCTTAACCATACTACTTGGCATGTTGTTGATGTCACTGCTACATATTTTTCTTCTGCTAACGAAAGTGTCAGAATAGGTTGCTTCTTACATGGCCCTTAAATCACACCTAAAAAAGACAGAACATATAACCATAAGTTCTCTTTGTATCATCTAAATTTCCTGCAAAATCATTGTCTATGTATCCAATAAAATCCTTATTATCTGTTCTTTCATACATTATGCTACAATCTCTAGTTCCAGCTATGTATCTCATAATTTTTTTCCTTCTCTCCAATGTCTATATTTTGGAGTCTCCATAAATATGGAAATAAAACTTACTACTTGCCTAATATTTGGCCTTGTATATGTGATATAAATGGCGTTATTTTAAATAGATTTGGATTGGCATATTATCCTTCATCATCCTTACTTGAATTTTTACCTGTTACCACTGGTGTATTGGCAAGTTTACAATTTCCATCCTGAATCTTTTCAGCGATTCTTTGGAATATTTATTTTGACAAATAAAAATTCCCTTTTCATATTTCTCAACTTCTATGCCAAGAAAATATTTCATAAGAATGATATTTTTCATATCAAATGCCTTCATCATGACAACCTTAAATTGATCGAATTCAAGATCACATGTAGAAATCATGTCATCAACGTATAAGAAAACAATAAAAATTTGTCCATGCTCATTGACCTTTGTATAGAATTTAGGCTCAATGTTATTTCTACAAAATCTATTCTTGATAAAGTAGCTATAAATTATGCTATACCATGCTCTTGGCGCTTGCTTGAGTCCATACAGTGCTTTCTTCAACCTGTAAACTTCATATGTTTATCCTTCAACTTCATATCCTCGCGGTTGCTACACATAAATTTCTTCTTCTAGATTTCCATTCAGTAAGGTTGATTTCACATCCATGTGATATACTTTCCATTTTTTTTGAGTTTTTTTGGCTAATACTTCTCTTACAGTATCCAACCTAGCTACCAGAGCAAACATTTCTGCAAAATCTATTCCCAGTTGCTGCGAGAAATCTTTTTCTACATGTCTTGCTTTAAATTTTTCAATTTCACCTTTCTCATTAAACATTGTCATGTATACCCATTTTACACCGATGATATTTTTATCATTTAGAAAATCAACCAAATCTCATGTATCATTATTTTCAATAGCTTCAATTTCTTCATCCATGGCTTACACCCAATTCTCATCATTGATTGCTTCTTCAAACAGAGAAGGTTAGAATGACAACAATGAAAATTTTGAACTAACATCCAAATCATCATAAATATATTTCAAACTTATCATATTTCTCTTACCATTTCTTGATTCATCACCTGATTGGATGCTAAGATAATTCCAATATGTTGTTCTACTTGAAGATCCATGATGCTCAGAAAATATTGGAGTCCTTGTTGGCATGACTCTGTTAGGTGCCTTCTCTTGTGATTATAGGTGCTCCTTTTCTGTTACAACCTTTTCTTCCATAAGTGGCACTTGTGCATCAACTATTTTGTCTATACTCCCATTCCATGACTAGTGTTCTTTGAACACAACATCCGTACTAGTAATGGTCTTCTTAGTGATAGTGTTATAGAATTTGTAAGATTTTGATTGCTCACTATAACCAATAAATATGCATTTCTCACTTTTATCATCCAACTTTACTCTTATCCATTTAGGAACATGTGCATATTCTACACATCCAAACACTTTGAGATGATATATGTTGTAAGACATAACATACCATGCTTCTTTTGGTACTAATTTTATCACATAAACAAGACATGCAACTACTTCTTCCCAATACTCATTAGACAAGTTTCTTCCTTTCAACATGCTCCTTTCCATGTTCATAATTGTTATGTCCCTTCTCTTTGCAACACCATTTTGTTGTGGTGTGTACATGGTTGTAAACATCCTTCTAATTCCATGTCGTTTGCAATAATCATGGAATGCCTTCCAATCATGTTCTCCACCATGATCTAAACTCAATACCTTAATCTATCAATCACTTTGGTTCTCTGTAAAAGTTTCAGACTTCTAATTTAAGAGGTAAGCCCATGTATTTCTACTATAATCATTAATGAAAGTGAGGAAGTAATAATTTCCACCAATCGCCTATGTTCTCATAGTTACACACAAGTTTGTATGCACCATATCTCATGGATACTTTGGTTTGTATAAAAATCCCTTTGGAAAATGCTCACAATGTTTCTTTCCCAAGATGAAACACTCACAAGTACTAGCAGGTTCTTTGATGGGAGGTAACCCTCTAACCATTTTTATGTTGCAACAATCTTAAAACAAAGAAGTGAAAGTGTCTGAATTGAGAGTTCCATCACAAATAATCATTAGAACATGAAACTGTAAAATAGATGGTATTATCATTGTAACTCATAATTAGAGGAAATTTTTTTTACTTCTCATTAGCACCTTTTCTATCATTTTATTTCTTGGGGGCTTGTCATATATAACACACTGTTTTCCTTGAAAGATAACTTTGTATCCCTTATGTGTCAATTGACCAACACTTATCAAATTATGTTTGAGACCAGGGACATAATATACTTCTAAAATTGTCTTTGACTCCCCCTACTTGGTCATAATGTTGACTACTCATTTTCCATCTTCATCCATAGTCTTGTAAATCCCCAAATTTAGCTTTGTTTCATTTTATATCCGAAAATTAGACATTGTGTAAAGTTAGTGTTTCATTTCATACGTGAAAATTGGAAAGTGTGTTAAGTTCAGCTTTCACATCTGTAACAGGCCTAAATTTTGTCTCTGAGAATAATAAGTAGAATGGTAGCACAGGTGCTACAATACATTATTTGGTTTTAATCTGGAACTTCGACATCGTACCTCTTTAAATAATCCATCCAAGAAAAGGAGAAAATAATAATTTCCTCGTGGTAAAGTAGGGCCTGTAGGGCAGAAGCACTCTTTTATAAAATAAATTCTCACATAAAATAAAGTCAACCTTTGCATTGCGACATATCTTGGAAACGCTCACAGTAATAATCCGATGTTGAATTTGAACTTCTACGACACTAAAATCTCCATGAGATGATCTTTGCGATCTCTCCATGAAGTCCCACATAAAATAAAGTGAACCTTTTTGGTGTGACATATCTCGTTAGTGTGCATAGTAATAATCCAATGGTGAATTTAAATTTCTATGACATTGCAATCTCTCTGAAATATGATATACAACCTTTGCAGTTCGTCTTCCTTTCGGCGGCTCGGTGGGGTTTTTTCTCTACGGTTGATCATCCCTACGATGTTTAATACTTCTCTACGGTCATATATTATATATCTCTTTGCGGTGGCAAAGCATTTCAACCCTAATTTATATACTGAATTTGGGTGATATCTCTCTTCAATGGAAAAGTATTCTTTCAAACATATGCGGTGATTTTATGTGTAGTGCAATAATTTTCCTTTACGTTGCAACCTCTTATTGGTTCTGCAACACTCAATACAACTCTAACAGGTACATATGTTCCCACTTACCCTCCTCTTGTTAATTTTTTCTTATTTATACTATGTGTACTTCCTCTCATATATATAAGCCCCCCTCTAGAAAAAGGAGACCGATTAAAATTACCTTAGAAAGTCTCTATGAGTACATTGAATCTTTAGAATGTTGAAGAGAAGAAAGACATAACCATTTTAAACTAGAATTAAATGCAATGCTTGACAATAACCACAAATAATTAGAAAATAAATAATCACACTCGAGACAGAACGCAAAGGCATGAAAGGTAGAATTCAAGAGATAGAACATAGTAAACAGGAAATGGTTAAAGAATATGACACCTTGAAAAGAAAGATTAAAAATCTAAAGTAACAACTACATAATGACTGAACCCTAAATAACACAGAGAATAAAATAAAACAATTAATATTATAGTAATAATAAAGATATTCATTATTACCATTTCAGAATACTTAATAATAATAATAAATAAATAAATAAATATTATATTTATTTAATGTGATAATATATATATATATATATATATATATATATATATATAATAAAATAATAATAATAATAAATAAGTTCTTGAACCCTCCCATATTAATCTAATTATGAAATTATAATATAATAACAAAATACATTATAACTATTAACTAATTAAACTTAATTAAATATAATATTTAAATACATTATTTCATTTTTCCCTCTCTCATTCAAACTAGTTGTTATACCTTAATGGCTAGTTGGATCCTCTCTCCATCTTTTTAAACATGTCTCCTGATCTGGTTTCTCATCTTGTCGTGAAGATGAACCACACTGGTTGGTTCGAAACGCGTCGAAAATTCATGATCATATGTGATTATTACCGAAAGGAGTTTTTTACAAATAAATTAGATACTAAACCCATAAAAGAGGAAATTAATAAACTAATTGTACTTGACCATGAGTGCCACAAAAGTTCCTTACACCTTATAATTACTGGTATAGAAGAACAAAATAATGAAGACACATTAGAAAGTAAAGAAATTTTAAAAACAAAATATCAAATTAAAACAACTTATCTCATAGAAGCAATAAGGGTAGGAAATTTACGTGACCATAAACACAGACTTATCTATATCAAGGTCAGTTTTAATGATCATAAATTAGATATACTCAGCAAATCCCCAAGCCTAAAAGGAACAGGAATCTTTATAAATCATGATATCATTCCAGAAGACCAAGCTGAACGTAGAAAGGAAGTCCAAAAAGTCAAGGAGGCAAGAAAAGAAGGGAAATGGGAAATCATTAGGAATAGGAAATCTATTATTGTAGATAGAGTCCCAAATGCGAGTGATAAATAGGGACTTGCATCACTCCAAATCCTCTTTTGGAATTGTCATGGTTTTCCATGTTATAGTTGTCCTATATTAAGTTGGATCCTGAGTGATGTTGATCTTATTATTATAGTTGAAACTTGGGAACATGACGAAACTAGGGTCCCTCGCCTTAATGAATTCACTCTTTGGTGAGGGTGGAATAAAAAATCATTCTGGGGGGGGGTTTGGTGGCATAGCATGTTATATAAGGAAAAATGTTTCCTCTCATATACAACTTCATAAAATCAACCCCTTCAATCACTAAATTTGGATCGAGATATGTGATTCTATCACAAATCAGATCTTTCTTGCAATTTGTTATTTCGCTCCTATCATCTTTACATCCTTTAAGAAAAACAACTTGGATAAGAATTGTCCTTTAAATATCTTAGAAAACGAAATATACAACCTTAGAAATGAAGGTAATATAATTTTCCTTGGGGACTTTAATGCTAGCACTTCTACTAACCAAGTTATGACGTTAAGTAACAACTCTAGTGCCGACCCCTTCTCGCTTGTTGAAGATAGTAACTTAGCTAATAGATTCAAGAGAATGTCTCAAGACATAGTTGAGAAGTTGTTCGGCACCGAGGTCCTCAAACTTTGTAGTTCCTAGGACATAATAATTTGTAATGGTATTAACAAGTGGCCTCTCTCCATTCAAATGACATGTTTCCATGGGTTGGGTATCAATGTCATGGATTATGTGATTTCTGACACCCATGTCCTCAATCTTATTACAAATATTGAGCTACTTAACAAGTACCATCCTAAATCTTACCATAGACCTCTATCTTTATCCCTCAATCGTGTTATCCATACAATCCACATACAAGAGACCAATGAAAGATAAAGACACATTTGATTCAATAAAAGTATTGTCAACCATTTCTTAAGGGATTTATAAGGGGATTCAGGATCCCTTACTTATAATAACAACATTGATCAAATTTATTACCTTTTTACTACTACCCTTTCCAGTACCATTAGAAAGTTCTCTAATGAGACTTCATACAAGTAAAATAATATAACTTCCAATACTTGGTATGACAAAGACTGTAGAATTGTCAAGAAAACAATCAAAGACGCTCCTATTGAAATCATTAAGCCCTGGAACATAAGTATATACAAAGCTCTCATCAAGAGGAAGAAGAGGTCATATATTAATTAGATACAAGATAATATTCTCCACATTTATAAATTTTCACCCATAAAGTTTTGGCAGAATGTGCTTGTTCATAAAATTAAATATAATCATTCTATCGTTTTAGAAAATTGGGACAAATATCTTAAGAAGTTGTATGACTCTTCAGACACCATGGGCACCATCTCAAACACATATATTGAGGAAGATATATTTTCTCTGGAGTGCATTGAGTCTTGGATTAATAATATTTGTAATGGGAAAGCTAAATATATTGAAGGATAACAAGTTGAGATCTTTAAAACGGGAAGATATATCCTCATTCCTCATCTCCAAAAGCTTCTCAATTTGGTTGTACAACATGGCTTCCCTAAGAGTTGGACGCAAAGCCTTATTGTGTCTATATTTAAAAATGGGGACAAAAGTGCTCCCTCTAACTATAGGACTATTATTATTAGCCACATCTTAGCGAAGCTATATGGGCTCATTTTGGAAAAGAAGCTTAACCTTTGGCTTCAAAACCATGGTAAAGGAGCTAAAGGGTAAGTTGGTTTTAGGAGACATAACTCGAATATCAACCATATTGTCACTCTTAGGATTAGAGGAATGTCGTAATAGTAAAGTCGATATCTTCTGTTTTTTAGTGGACTTTATAAAACCTTTCGACATTGTTCCTCGAGATAAGCTCTAGGAGAGACTTGAAGAGACCATGGTTCCTCTTGAATTGAGGATTGTTGTTATCCACCTCTACAATCATGGCATTTCCAAGCTTAAGACCACTAAAGGGTGGTCTAAATATTTTAAATGCAATACTGGGGTTAAGAAAGAATGTCCCTAATCCTCTATCTTATTTGGCATTTACATCGATAAGCTAGAGGAGTGTCTAGAAACTGCAGGTTGCAAGGGAACCGGTCTTGCTAGCATAATCATTACTCTTCTCCTTTATGCTAATGATATCATTCTTCTCTCAACAATCCTTGATGACCTAGAAAATCAGCTTAAGAATCTTCATGTCTATTTCTTCAAGATTGGTATGACAGTTAATACTGATAAGACTAAAGTCATGATCATTAAATTCAAAAATATCACCCACAGTAGTTCCTTCTATGATAACCACTACTTTGAGCAAGTTTCTTCTTATAAATATTTGGATATTGACTTTCCTTATCATCTCAACTAGAATTATAACATCGATAAAAGGATTATTGGAGGTTAGAGAGCTTATTATGAGATTGAAAACAATTGTAAGTCAAACGATCTTTGCATTTGGAGTTAAAAAAGGTTCCTCTTTGAGACTCTCGTCACCCCTGTTGTCTTATATGGATGTGAAGTTGGAGTTGCAGTATATCCAAAGAGTCTGGAGAAACATTGAGATGATTCAAAAGCAATTCATAACATACAACCTTAAGATCAAGGGAATTACTTCCTATCCTATCCTCTTGATCAAAGATGGCACGTCCCCCATTGAAAGTACGACTATGTTTAGGTATTTGTTGTATAAGAAGAAGATTTACAACTTGGAATCCAAGGGGCTCCCAAAAATAGCTTCTAACTTTAGTCAAATCCCCCACCTTCGCATTAGGAGGCATAAGGATTCCCAATATTGGCTCAACCATTGGGGGATTAAGCAGGATATCATCATAGGACGTAAGGATAGTGTCAAAGATACTATTACCTCCAATTTTAAGGACAGGTTGTGGGATGATAAGGAGTTGGAGGGTAAAATGAAACTAAGATACTATAAGGAGGTGATCAACCCCACCTTTGATAACTAGAATGATCTCTCTATGTTGACCAGCACTAAAAAAAATGAACATCACTAGGATAATAAATAATTCTCATGAGCTTTGAAGTGAAACCAGGTGGAGGTCTACTCCCAAGACTCGTTGGGACAATAGAATCTTTCAGATTTGTGATACTAAGGTGGAAGATGAAAGACACGTCCTTTTAGACTTCCTGACTCTTAATCCCATCCAATATCAATTCCCTAACATTTGCCATACTTTCAATATTCTTGACTTATTTAGCCAACCGAATTATAGCGATCTTCGAGTGCTTTTTTGCCTTCGTTTTGACTATAGAAATGAGATTTTGAACAGATTCTTTTTCTTTTCTTGAGGTCTGATAGGCCGCATGGTCTTAGTGAACGAATATCATCATCATCATCATTATCATCATCATATTGATAGAATAATAATCATTTTATTTCAACTAAATAAATAAATAACATGCTAGAAAAATATGAAATTAGTTTTTTTATGCAATATTTATCACTACTCCGATATTTTACCTTCAAATATAAAATTGAAATGAGGAAAAATAATAAAAATGAAAATTTTAATTATTAAGTTATATTTCATTATCAATTAATTCAAAATTTTTTTTTTTTTTTTTTCCTACTTAATTTTATCATCAACTTCATTTAATTTTTAATTTTAATTTTATTCTTTATTTTTTCCATTTTAATTTTTATTTAAATCCACTTGGATTTATCTTAAATTCAGATTTATTATCTGTTGAGAGGAATCATATTTCTTAAGGAGAAAATCCCTTTTAGAGTGTAAAATTTGAGAAAATATTTACAACTCTAGAGATTTGATGACTCTTGAACTTTGATAAATCCAGAATTAAAATAGATCTATATTGATTATTAAAATATAATTACAGAAACTATTTCTCATAAAAATCTTAATTGAACTAAATTCTTTCATTAATTTATTTTCAATATGTTATTTCTTAACCACAAGAACAAAGAAGAGATGACACAAAGAAGAGAAACACAACTAAGGGAACTCTTTCAAGAAACAATTGGTTTACAACACCAAAACCAAGCTTTGAAATTGCATTCACCTTACAGGAACGAAGCGCAGGGTGACTCTAGAGCATGAGGTTTTCCTTTAACGGATTCTTCCATTAAAACAACCGGCAACACAGTAATGGTCACATGGTCTGCATCCATGACAGAACCGTTTTGGAAGTCGAAGTGAACAGGCATTTGAGCATATGTTTTGCCGCCATATGTCCATCGGTTTTTTCCATCTTGGATAATCTCGGCTGGAGAAACGCTCAAGAGGTAAACCTACACATGGTTCGTATTTTATTCTCTTGTCTCTGTAACTTTCTGCTTTACGTCATCATCATTTGCTCTCGTCTAAACCTAATACCATCTCCATATATATAGGATTATAATATGTTGAGAAGAATTTAGACACAAAAAAATATTTCCAATAGGAACTATTTTCTTTTTTAGTTTAATTTATGCATATGTTGGGCCGTCAAAAACAATATGACCATTGAAATCTATCGGTATGCAAGGGCGCCTCTCCAAGGCAGACGTTAAACTGGGCAATCGTTACACACCTTGCTACCATCGTTATAATCCATTGATAAATGTAGTTCAGTGTATGTATTTGTTGTAAATGTTGTTTTTTTATGTTTTAAATTATAGGGGAATTTATTGTTATTAGTCATTTTATATCTATGTATTTTTTTAAATCTATATATTCCAAGGGTATTGTATCCCCTTTATAAAACAAAATAGCTCATGTTTTATACATGTATATAAGTAGACAATAAAAAGTAAATAACTCTTAGTCACTCTTGATTTGGAGTTTATTAATGACGTTGCGAAGTGGCTTGAGATACCACATATCCATGTTTTGTATTATGCTCAGGCTAAGTAATAAATGCCATTTTAAGACTAATTCGGAGTGATCTGCTCAAGTTTCCTGCCTATTTCATGGGTGAATTGTGTGGGCATGTGAATCGAGCAAGTTTTTCACTTAATAGTTTGTATGTGAGGCTTGAGCATGGATGTGCATGAAAAGTCAAAATCTTTTCACTCTTTGTATGAAACTACTTACTCACCATCTCAGAGGAAAGGTCATTGCAACTACTTGATTCATCATTGAGAGGTTGTGGGGCAATTGGCTTGAAGTGCATAAGTTTACTCCATTATTATTGCGAGAGCACATGTAAGTTAATCCATTATTATTGTGAGAGAACATGCTTGGATGGTTATCGTCAATGGTTTTTGTTGCAGGTGTAAGTAATAAGCGCTCGTCCATATCATTAGAAATATATATAATCCTCCCTTGTCTCTCCCATTAGTATCAAGATCTTCGATCATACATGAAACACCAACAATACCAGTACTCGCCTCTTGTTGAGCTTCATGTCCATGATCTGAAACTGCATTATTGGAAGCAGATAACCTCTCCCTAAAACCTCTTGTAGCCATTGCAAAGGATTCCTTGCACCTCCAAAAGTACCATTCAAATATTAATTTAAGATGAAATGTAAAGTAATTTAAAAAATCCTAGAGAGTATACAAACCTAAATGTCATGGAAGTAAAACAAGATTTAAGTGATTCATAGAAGGACTGCATCTCACATGTTTTTGATCTCTTGTGATATTCCATGGAAGGTTTGCCTCCAATGTTCATGATTGAAATTTGAAATAGAACAAAGAATAAATAAATAAGAACCAATTGTATGCATACCAAAATTTTCTCTCATAAAAATTAAAGTAGCTACAGTAAGAAGGAAATGCAAAAAACATTTCAAATTCAATAACTACTTTCATCTTGATCAGAACACATTCATTGTTTCGGGGAATATCACCCTAGAGGTTCGTTGGGTTACAACCTCCACAGAGCAGGGGCATGCTACTTAAGAAGTACTCACACAACCATGCACGTTCAGAAACACTAAATAGAGTAGAATGAGAAAGTTACCCGTAGGTCCTACGGTTGAAGTAGATCCCGCGGGGTCCAAACCCCCAGCAACCGTCCTTCCTTCTTAACCTAAAAGACAAGAAGAAACAAGCACGAAGAACTGGTTGTACAGCATATATCTACTCTAAATGTTAGTGAAATCAACATGAAACATTAAATAAATCATAATGAATGCTTAAATAACAATATTCTCATACATATAAGCATACACTAACACGTATATTTCGGGAACAGCATGGTACTTCTGTATTATAAATAGCATGTACAAAAGTAACGAGTGGAGAGATCACTTGATCCTTCCACGGCCTTCGAGCAGACCGTCGTCTGGATCCGTCCAGCCCTTGCCTCGCTAAGACTCCTTCCAAACTGGTGCATACGAGATGACATATAGGGAGATGAGCATCTCAAGGAAACAAGGGTTTCCTATAATGAACCGGGAAAGTGCAGGAGGCACGGGGAATCAGACTTGGATAGGGAATACCAACAGAGTATAATATCAATAATTCTCTCTCTCCCTTAGGCCATACACATGAGGGGTTTTTATACTCCCTCCAAGTAGTTTCAACAGTTGGAAACAGTTGGCCACGTGCTGGGGTGGTTGAACTACCCGAGTAACCATCAACCCAGCCCGAAAATAGGGAATTTTTATATATTTTTTCATAATTTTAATGGCATACGCGGAAAAGTGCAGCTGGACTCGCGTATACACACGGAAAAGTATGGGCATAGTCGCGTATGGGGATTTTTACACTGTTTTTAAGTGAATTTGTCCAAGTCTGTAGGAATGGGTGCCCAAAGCCATAAAAGCAATCATGAATCATATGAAGGTGAGAAATGATGCTATAACAGATGCCCCCTAATATATGAGGTCAGAAAGGGTACATGATGGCCGAAATGTATTATGCACATAGAAAGAACTTCGCAAGGACAAGAGAGGACTTCACTAGATTTCAGCCTGCCAAAAACCAATGAAAGAAAACAGAGAGTCAACTCATGCTGAGGTGGGCATACCCATGCTCAGTCAAAAATACATCATATGAAAAGTACTGAATAGATCCAACATGTATACAAGTATAGCTGAAAGTACATAATGAATCATCTGAGCATGGCCCGGAAGTGTAAGTCTGAATCAATGTCCAAGTATCACATATAAAAATCTGATCAAAGATGGTGCAACTGGATGTCTGATCATATAAGTAACTGAATCTCCAAGTACCGAATCATAAGAGGTGGAATAACCGGTACAATCACGCAACTCGGGAGCCAACATATAGGATGCTGCTGTACTGAACTGCAACATATAAGGGTGGACGGCATCACTGGCAGAAACTGAATGGACTGTCAAAAGTGAACCGAAGAATGCTGATGCAACCCGAGGTCTTCACCGATCACTATGGCACAATTCTACACAATGGGAATAAATGAGTTGAAGTCGACCATGTGAGAAATCGTTGGATTACCGGTCAATGATGTATACTGTTAACCAACGCGAGACAACCCACCGATAATGATAATGAGTGTCAAGGTGCCCCAGTACAAACTAACAAGTGTGAATGAATGAGTTGAAGTCGAACACTTGAAAGAATCTACCAATCAGGAGGCAATGATGAATCCCCACTGTCGATAGTGAAGAGTCTGCCATTGATGACTGCAAACCCTAAGGTACTGACAAAAAGACTCTAGACCTTATTCCCAGAGCAATGAGTCGGAGTCGATGGGAAAAGATCTGCTGGAAGGAAGGCATTAAGACATCCCACATCAGTCCAGCGCGAGTGTAACCCGCAGGCCAAGATTTGGAAGGAATCGGACGAAGGAGAGTGATGGAACCAAAACCGAAGTACGTTTCCGACGTGCACAAGATGAAGCTAGCGCACGGAAGAAACCCTCTGAACCAACCAATAATGAAAGCCGACACAGAGGCGAGAAATCCACCGATAGGGTCAAATGGAAATCAAGGTACTGCACGAATCCCAAGTGTGATAATGTGTGCTGACGTCGAACACAGGGGAAACCACTCAGTCAAAGACCCATGATGATGATCAAATGATGAGCACAAGGTTACCTATCAATGATGGAAATAGGCCCAGGGTGCGGTTCTAGGTTTGCTCTCAGAGCAATGTGTCGTAGTCGATAAGAGACAAACCCGCCGGCAAGAAGTCAATGGGGACCTTCTCAAACCAGCACGAGCAGAAGACCAAAACATCTGATGTGATAGAACATGATACTGACAAGACCGGGAAGGCCGACTGAATAATGAGTCAAGAGACACCGTAGAATGGCCGACTCAGGCTAGACTTCCCTTGAACAAAAGCACGACTCTGTGATGATCATGTCAGTAAAAGGTGACACTGTATAAATCTGTCTTGCAAGAGGCAAAACAAACTCTCCATATGATTGGAAGAGATAACCAACCGGGGGAGAACTGACAAGTGAAACATGGTAAAGGCTGAACCTAGGTCAAACTAGAACCATCCCAAACGAAGGAAATATATATAAGTATATGTGCTTTGTTCAAGGGCGACAAACTGACTCTGTACTGCCATCAAAATAACGAAGATACATCCCGTTCCCGCTCTTTTTATTATATTTGATTTTTTTGTCTTTTTCATATAATAAGCCTGAAAAGGAATAAAAGAATGCTATGGTACAATGGATAGAACGAGTATCAAGAAAGCAGATGCACTAGTTCCTGGGATTGGAACAATCCTATGCTCAATGCAAGGTGGCGAAAACTGGTCAGTGATACTTAGAGGAACGTTCCATCCATGGGTACAAAGGTGTCAAGTCATGATAGCTAAGTGCATGCAATGGTTAACTTGTACAGAGAGTCAAGGTCAAAAGTTGGCTTAAACATCGAGTCCAAATGAAGCCGGCTAAAGGCCAGGATAAACAAGCAGCCAATATGCAATGCAGTAATACAACTTAACGACACCAGGGAGCCTCTAGGGTATAAGCCAGAAAAATGATAAGTGATGAAGGAGAAGAATGAAGCTTCAACACGTAAGTCATGGCGGGACTAAAGAGGACTCCCGAGCCTACATAAAAAGCAGCATGGGCAACAAGTGATAGCGAGGAACTAACTAGGAAGCCCATGTAAAGGAAGGCTCTACCATCAAGTCATGATTAAATAATCAGCGAGTGAAATGGGTGTAATACTCATGACCTGATGGGATCGACCCTATGGCAAGTGATCAGTATGGAGGCTAGTATGCAAGATGCAATGGAAAGTGATTTCCCTAACTTATATGCCAGTGAAGATCATATACCTGCCGTGACGAGTCAGTAATCATGGATCAAAAACCGGGAAAATCTCAAAATCGTCAAAATGTACCTGAAAACATACCAAACTGGGCACTTCCAAGCATCCGGGTTATGCAGCTTAAGATAGATCGAAAAAATAAGCATAACAAGTTTTTGTGAAAATTTTCAACTTTTTAGCCATAAATAGACAAATTACCTCATATTTGGTTCATTATTGCATTGTTGATTTGGAAAAAAGTGCTCTGGAGCAAAAAACTTCTTTCGTCAAATCAGGAACAACCGACCGTCGAAACGCACCGAAACTTCAGGTAGGCTCCTAAATCATCCTGTTTATTCATTTTGTCCGTTTGGAATTTAAAATTAAGTGATTTTTAGCTTTAAAACCCTTGCTAAAATATGCGGACTTGCGCATACGCGGGTTCATTAAAGGAAACTCGCGTATACACGCGACTGTGCAAAGGAAAAACCGCGTATGCGCAGGTCCGAATGCAAAAAAGCATGGCTAATGCATAATTTGATGAAATTTGACAAGATGACAATCTCATGGAGGGAACGTGAGCATAGCGCAATTGACCAAGAGGTCATGCAAGATCGCGCAGCGCAAAATATCCTTCGGAATTGCGGATTGTTCAAATTCTTCAAGATGCCAAATATGAAAAGCAATGTGCGGTTGCTAGAAATGCTCGTAAATTACTGGGAACCAGATCATGATTGCTTCATTATTGATCAGATGCCACTACGCATTGAAGTGGAAGACATATATTTCATTACTGGACTCTCCCGGAGGGGAGAACCAGTAGACTTGCACGGGAAGCCCCTGGTAGGGTTAACCGTGGAAGACTATGTCCACATATATTGCGTAGGGGGTTCCAAAAAGGTTGGAACTCAGATTGAAATTAAAGATGTGAGGGATTTGCACATGAAAATCCTCCTTTTCACCATCGGCAGAGTGGCAGGATCTGCCTCTCTACATCAGGCGTCCAGGACGCAAATGAGCATAGCAGTAGAATGTTTGACTCATGTGTATGATTGGTGCACAGCCCTATTACTGAACATGAAGCAACAGTTGACCTCAATCCGCCAAGCAAAGACCAAACACTTTGGCTACGGTACAATTTTGACGACATTCTTCTTTGAGAAGATACCAGCATTGAGACCCAGAGTTATCTCTACCATCAGTAGCCCGAGGGACCCAAGAATTGCCCGTTGGGCGGACATGATGAAGATATTAGGGGGAAGTGAAGTTCCCCAGACCACTTGATACGATGAGTTTTTCCTTTGGTGGGGAGAACAAATCATCGCAGTGGACGACTATCCCTATGCCGGGATGGACTTTCGTGGAGATCCAGATCTTGTTCTTCCACCAGGCACAACATGGGGCACAGTCGGTAAGTTTGCAAAAAAAATTTGACTTATATAATTTTTTTGGATTTTTTTTTCAAATATGTATGAAAAAATGAAAAACAAACATGGTTTTGATTGGATTCATAATGACTGACAATTTAAAATGATCATGATTCAGATGTTGGACCAGTTCGACCTGAGGGTCTCCCGCGCCACAAGCGTCGCAGGGGCGAAGCAGAGACAGTGGATTCAGACAGGACTCTCCAGGCCGTGCAGAGGAACTTGGAGGGACTAACCCGCCAAATACCTATGGCTGCCGTGGAGGACCTGCCGGAAGCCATCCAGAGACGGGTGGTAGGAGTACCCCGAGACTGGGTTAGATTATTCCGCCGAGTTGCCACTGCAGTCACGTTCTATAGGAACACGACTTCTGGGCAGGGACCTCAGGAGTAGATAGATATTATGTATTAGATGACTGTATATTCTTTTTAGACACTGAACATGATGGGGCATAAGCCCAAGTTTTGTACGACATTATGGATCCAAATTTTGTAAAGTTTTTTAACATTCCGATGATATATATATACAGCGATCTTTGATGTGATGTGATAAATGTATCAAATGTATGATGTTTTTGATGATTAAAAATTTTATTGTGTGGAATGATTAATATTCCAATCTAAAGCTTGATTAGCTAACGAGTCAGCAAACCAATTGTCAGCTCGAGGAATATGAATGAAAGTTAAAAATTGAAATGACCTTTGTAACAAACGTACCCTCAAGAACAATCGTAATAAAAATGGATCTCGTACCCGATAAGTGTTGTTCAACTGCGACACCACCAGCTGAGAGTCCAAGAAAATTACCAACGAATCAACACCCAAAGATATTGCCTCTGAAAGTAGATGAATGACTGCAGTGTATTCTGCTATATTATTGGAAGCAGGACCAATGCAGACCCCTCTTGATACCAACAGCTGACCGGAAGGATAATGAAGCACCCAAGCCACGGAAGCTAAGTTCCGGGTGTGTCTACTAGCACCATCGGCGAAACCAAAATGACTCATGACATCCAACACAACCTGCCAAAGCAGATCAAAAACATCACCAACTCATCAAAAATCGAAAATCAATCAGAAATGTACAAAGCAAAAACTACTATATACAAAAGCAAGATGCCAAGCCAAAGCCTAGGCATAATATTCTTCAAATAGAGCCCATTTCGGGGCTCTGGCAACTCGTTCCCTTCGAAATCAACCAAAGTATAAGCTCCTTTCTTAAGGACTTTTTTAACGTTATAGGGGCCATACCACATAGACTTAAACTTTCCTGCCCCCAAGGCATCCTTTTCTTGGGCATAGACCAAAACAAGGTCACCTTCTGAAAAGACCCTAGGCTTAACCGCCTTATCGTACTGGACTTTAACTCGGTTTTTATGCGCTTCATTCATCGTGGCGGCATCTCGACGCTGCTCATCGAGATGTTCCAGATGAAGAAGCCGTTCTCGCCGTACTAGAAGTGTCGTGGAAGAAGCTCAATGGGCCTAATTCTACAGGAAAAAATTCGTATTCAAAAGGAAAGAGGGATTCCAACCCTGCACCAATCGAATGGAGTAAAGCTACTGGTAGCCACCGACGTTCGTATGCCCAAAGTGATAGCATAATATTCAGTCAATCTAGCTTTATCAATTGTCCTCTAAAGAATTGTCTTCAAGGATTTATTCACGGCTTCCACTTGCCCATTGGCTTGAGGATAATATGGAGATGAATGCTCCTGCCGGAAACCCAATTTGAGAGCCAACTCAGCCATCATACTATTCTGAAAATGACTGCCATGGTCAGTGACAATATCTCTAGGAATACCGAATCGAGCGATAACCTGGTTGAAAAGGAACAGAGCTGCAGTCTCACCATCGTTCCCAAAAGTAGGCATAGCCTCAACCCACTTCGTAAAGTAGTCTACTGCTACGATAATGTACTTGTGACCTTTTGCGGAAGGCGGGTTACAAGTAGTATAATCCATACCCCACTTTGTAAAGGGTCCGACAGTAACGACTGGAAAAAGCGGAGCTGGATGAGCGCGCATTTTTCGAGTATAGACCTGACAAGGATGACACTTTTTGACCGATTCAATACAATCTTTGAAAATCGAGGGCCAAAAGTATCCAGCACGCAAAATCTTTTGGGCTGTAGCAAGCCCAGATAAATGACCCCCACAAGCTCCACTATGAGAATCATTGAGCACAGCCTCAGCTTCTTCGAAAGTTAAGCAGCGTCTTAGGATTGAATCAACCCCTCGACGGTATAAAGCATCACCAATAATCATATAATTCTTGGCCAAGTGACGCAGTTTACGACGCTCATCTTTCGAAAAAGTAGAGGGAAACTTCGCAGTCTGGAGATACACAATGATATCCCCATACCAAGGATCCTGTGGAGAGATCAGAAACAAGTGTTCGTCTGGAAAGGACTCATCATAGATCATCTCCTCTCCACAGGGCAACTCGGAGATCAATTCCACAAAAACTAATGACTTCTTGGATTTGGCAGACATGAACTCAAGATCAAATTCCTGTAAAATCACAATCCATCTATTATATTTGCCCCCAATCACTCGCCTGCTGAGGACAAACTGAAATGGATTGGCAGCTGCCAAAACATAAGTTTTGCGAAGAATAATGTAATGCTGGAGTCGCTGCACAGCATGAACTGCTGCTAAGGCTAACTTTTCTATCGGAGTGTATCGAAGTTCAGGTCCTACCAGTCCTCGACTAAGGTAGTAAATAACATGCTCTGCAAGAGCATCATCCTCCTGAACCATAACCATACCAATGGTAGATTCTGTTGCTGCCAGATACAAAAGAAAATCTCTGCTATAATTAGGTGGACTCAGTAAAGGAGCAGAGGTCAATGCCTTTTTCAAAGCATTGAATGAGCGTTGAGCGTAGTCGTCCCAAAGAAAAGGAACTCCTTTCTTCAACAGTCTCATATATCCCTTTGTAATCTCAGCATAGTTGACGATAAACCTCCGAAGAAAATTAGACTTCCCTTGGAGACTTTGAAGCTGACGGATTGAAGACGGGGGAGGCAACCGAAGTATTGCCTCAAACTTGAAGGGATCTACCCTTATCCCTTCCCTAGACACGATAAATCCCAACAGCCGACCGGATGTAACCGCGAAAACGCACTTGTTCGGATTCAATCGAATTTTATAAAAACGACATCTTTCAAATATTTTCCGGAGGTGACCAGGATGATCCATCCTCTTTCAAGAATGAGCAGCTAGATCATCTAAGTATGCCTCGATAATCTTCTTGATGTCGTGGAAGGCATAAGACATGGCCCGCTGAAAGGTAGCTCCAGCATTTTTAAGACCAAAAGGCATTTTCTTGTATGCAAACGTACCCCAGGGACAAATAAATGCAGTCTTATGTTGATCTTCAAGACGGATAGTAATTTGATTATATCCGGAGAAACCGTCCATGAAGGAGAAAATCTCGTTACCGGCACACTCGTCAATAATCTGATCGATGAATGGTGTGGGGTAATTTTCTTTAGGACATGGCCTTATTTAGGTCTCTCAAATCGATGCACATCAATCGTTCCTTGCTTTTTATTCACCGCGGAATAGGCTTGAAACCTATCTGGCCCGCAGGAACAGTGGGAAATGAATCTCGCCTTGGCGGGGCCTTCTCAACTTCTTGGGCCTTTGACAGGCCGCCGCTTCCCAGGATTGACCCGACGGGGCTTTTGCCTCGACTCCATGAAGCCACACGGCTCGATCTCATGCTGGACAATAGATGGATCTATACCAGGAATTTCCTCATAAGACCAAGCGAATACAACCTTATACTCTTTAAAGAGCTCGGTGTAAATTTTAACCTCTTCACGGGAACATTCAGCTCCGATGAAGACATTCTCGATAATATTGGGATCCCTGGAAATGTTCACCAGGATAGTAGGAGAGATCACAACCATGTTCCCTTTAGCATAAACCTGTGTTGGTGCCAAAGGGTTCAAGACCGGGTGAACAGGTCCAGGAGACTGAGGACTTGGAAAACTAGTTTCAACTTCGTTTAAGTCAGGTAGGAAGTAAGACCGATGATGCAAATCATCCCACGGTCTATCTATACCAGTCATGGCTTCCAGGATTGCCTCTTCAGATGGAAGAGTGGTATCAAGGAAATCCTGGGCCGAAGAAGAACTAAGCGTCCAAGCCGGAGCCACATCACCATCCAACTCTTCCGGTGAAAGAGGAGCTGGAACGGATTCTGCAGTGTCAACAATAGACTGATATGCAATCTCAGCTGCAGAAATCGGAAATGCCATTCCACCCACTTGACCCTCCACTAATGTGGCAGTAGGGGAAGGTAAGGTCCAAGGGTCCGAAAAATAATGAGTTCGAAAGAACTCTCTTCGAAGGGGAGCCTTGGAGGATGAAATAGCATTAATATGCACCGTAGGAGGAGGAAGATCGAAAGTACCCATCAGGGAAGAATACATTCCAACTCCTAGATTCTCAACAGGTGCCTTAGTATTATCCAACTTAGGAACAGATGAGTCAGAAGGCGCATCCAGGTCTACAGGAGGACAGTCCAGTTGATCCACTGTAACGATCCTCCCTTCGTGGGGGAAACATACTATTCGAAATAATGAGGATGCAATAGCATCCATCTCATAAATCTAGTTCCTCCCCAATAGAAGGTTGTAGTCCAAGGCTGCATCCACTACCTCAACCTCTATGTTAACGGTTTTGCCCCCAACACAGATGGGCAAAGCCGAGACAATACCATGGGGTCTGTGAGAATGACCATCGAACGCAGTAAGAACAGTGCTAGATGGAACAGCTTTGGGAGATCCAAGTGTCTTCCAGCATGCGAGAGACATCACGCATGTGGAAGCACCCTCATCAACAACCGTTCGAAAGATATTGCACTTCCGATATGACAATTTAATATGAAAATCCATGTGATGAGGAAGTCTCTTCTTAAAATTAGTCATATCAAAAGTAATTAGAAGAGAATTTTTTGGATCAATAGCCCCAATGGCAGTGAGCAAAGCACTACGCTGAGCCGGACAAGACTGGAGTACCTCTAAAGCTGACATAGCACAAGGACTCTGCGCCAGATCTTCTACAATCGAGTAGTTCTGGGCAGCCCTCACATTCGGATTAATCGTTGACCGCTTAGAAGATGCTTTTGGCATCCGAGGCATAGACTCAACAGTTGGCTTCGTGATGTGAAGCGGCTCAGTAGCATCAGGAACTTCCTTAGCTTTCGAAGATTCCTCTCCGCCATAATCACGGGATCTCGTAGCGACATCCACGTGAGCACTCATCATAAAGATATTCGATGGGATTTCCCCTTCCTGGGCACCTCCAGAGGAAGCCCCAGGATGTTGGTTCGCGCCAGCAATTAATTGCTGCCCTTGGGGAAAAGTGTTTGTTAGCACAGCCTGGGAACTAGAAGAACCCTGCTGAGATAACAAGCGCTGAGCATCCTGAATTTTCAGGCAAAGGTGTGTGAGATGGTCTCCAGCACAAAGCTTGCATGGAAACTTCACTTTCTTTTTCTCCTTTTGACCCTCACCAACACGCTCGTTGGTTTTATTTGCATTGCCCTTCCCATTCTTTCCCTTCTTCTTGTTATTTCGTCCTTTCTTCTTCCCATCGGATTGTTGATTTCCTTTGGGATCAGAAGCTTGGACAACATTTATGGACAAAGACTGGGAAGGTGATGAATCAGCAGGCACAGCCTGACCAGAAGGAGCAGATTGTAAAGACAACTGCTGCAGTTGAGAAAGCAGGCTGGCTACACCACTATTGACCGATCCGACAAGCCCATCACCATGCGGACCAGGTTTAGTTTTCGACAAATATAATTTGGAGCGAGGAGCATTGGGCAAATACTTATAAAGTACCCCAGACTGAGAATAGATCAGTTCTAACTGCTGGGCCCTAAAAATGGCCTGCTCCTCAGAAAATACCCCAGATAGGGATACATCCTTTGAAATATCTGACTGCAGAGATTTCAAAAACCACTCAAGAAGGAATTCACCTGGAATATGAGCTTTGATAAGCTTCTTCCTTCTCCTCCATTCCTGAATGTGATCAGAAATGTGAGTTGCCTCATCCTGCTTAAAATTAGCCAGGAGTTCGGTCCCAGCCTCATATCTGACAGGAAACTGAGAATGGTTTAGAAATGTGACAGCCAGTTCCCCAAATGTGGCGAAACTGCCCCCAGTGAGCTCGATATACCATTTGGCAGCATTTCCAGTTAGGGTGCGTTGAAATAATCTCAACCTAATCGAGTCATCGATCAGGGAGTTCGAAGAGCACCATAAGTGGAAAGTGGTGATGTGGTCCGCCGGATCCTCTTCATTCTTACCTTCAAACTTTGGAATGTCTGAAGGAAGTTTGTCCCGGACCGAGGCCACCCCGGGACTATACCCAACGGGTCATTAGTCAATCTCGACCAGTTGTAGGATCAACGTTGCCGGTGTTGCAAGGTCAAAATTGAAAGCCCCAGGATTCCATCCTGATGGGATGGATAGGATTCCCAACATTCTCGAAGAGGGAAACAGCTCGGATTTAATGAGGCACCGTTGCCGCGGTAGCGACCCGAGAGGTGCCGCAGAAGAACCTCCTCCCCACGCCGAGTTACCAAATCCCAGACCAGTTCCCCCCGCTGAAGTATTAAATGAAGAGGAGAGCCCCTGGTAGGGGTTCCAAGCATTAGACAGAGGAGAAAAAGACTGATAAGCACTCGATGAAGGGAAAGAAGCATTCCCTTGATGACCTGCGTAAAACTGATTCCCTACCCCCGCTGTAGTAAACACAGGATTCCATCTCGTAAAAGTAGTCGAACTTTGCCCCGGTATCAAGAAGTACAAACTGGTCCTGGGGACGTAGAAGAGAAACGACCTTTAACGAAGGATTCGAACTAGGAATGTGTCCAGTTCCGAAGGGGAACCCTTGAAACGAAGTCGATCCACTAGCCATGGAAGACATGGCCGTAGATCCAGCTGAAGCAGCGGAAAAGGAAAAAGAGGGATTCCCACTGGAGGGTATCCCTGAACAGAAAGGACCAGAATGAGAAGCATGTGCTTGGGTGAAACCACGAAACACAACAAGACCAGGCTAACGAAGACAAGCAACAGGGTGCCCCCCCGGCCCGTCGGTACAGAGTCCGAATGCCCAGCACTCGCCTACGTGTCGTGTTCCCGCCCCTCGTGGCCATCGAAAGATATGAATGATACGGAAGATCTTCCGGTCTCTCAGACTCAGGTCCGATGTATTGAACAACGAACGGATAGTCAGGAGGAAGAGGAGATGGACCTGTTGCAGGAGGCTCAGGTACGTCTTCGATTTGAAAATCTTCTTCCTGAGGAAACAAAACTCGCGAGGTGAGCGAAACGCTCCTCTCGGGACCGACACCAGAATCAGCTATGAAACCTTCAGACCTTTGTGGAGGATCTCTCTCCACTGCGTCAGACGCCACAGGGTGGTAACCACCTGCTAAATCACTCCTACACCTTCTCGAAGAAGGCTCTGAACTCTCGGGAGATAACCCCCGGATTCTCCTCGATCGATGAGGCGCTTGATCAACCACTTTTATAGATTTTAAATTAGACTCAAAAAAGTGAAAAGCTAGGCAAGCTAGGAGAAAAGAGCACTCACTAAAATAAAAATCCCTGAGATACAGCAAGCAAACAGCCTCCAAGTATTTCCGCTCCGGGTGATGAGGACCGGACACCAAAATACAGGAAAGCGAAGTATAGGGCCTTCCGAAAGCAGTCTGGGATGATTAGGGCTCAGAACAACTAGCGAAGGTATCAGAAACAGTTACGCCGACCTCCTAACGACAGCCTTTGCCGGCTCAAGCACCCAAGCTTCGCAAGGGCACCCCCCAGAAGTACTGCTGAAAGTGATGCGACGTCTGCCTCAGGTACCACGAGTATTCCCCCCCGCAGTCACCTGTGTGGAACCTAGGAGTGGAAACTATGGGCACCAATCCGTATCAAAAGCCGGGCGAAATGGTCTTGAGGTCAGATTCAGCTAATCGGAGGGGGGGGTATCCCTCTTCTCAACCTTCACTTCCCCTCACGCTTGACTCTCGGATGAGAGCTTTCTCGGTCCACCTAACGGAGTTGGATTTCGCTCAATTAATCAACTTCTATGTTTGTTTAAGCGGCCTTGGAGAGTTAACTCTCCACTCACCTATTCCAAGGCCCTACAACCTAGCTAGTTGGTGAATGACACTTAGAAAACTTGCTAGTTGATTTTAGATTAAATCGCTTATTTTAATGGGCTGTTATGTTAAGTCACAAGGATATGGAGATGAAACTTATGGTGTTTTGATGCAAAAGAAATTAATAAAAACTTAACTACATGCAAATGCAGTTCTTTGTCTTTCGATGAAGAGCAATCTCTATACAGGTTCTACGAGACTAAAAATTGTATTTTTTTTTCTTTTCAAATAGCAAACTCACACTCACAAAAACTAACAAATTGACTAAATGTTTAAATGCACCTAATGCAAATCACTACAAGCATGCAAATCCTAAGATGCAAATATCTCCTAAAGCAAAGTGGAATTTCCCGAAAAGTCCTTTAGTTTTAACTCTTCTTTGGTTGCCCAGAAAGCTAGTTCTCGAAATCAAGAACTCTTAAAATGAGGACACCAAAAACACTTTAAAACAAGAAGAAGAAATCAAAGACAACTCCTCCTCAAAATCAAGCCAAAAACTAAAAGCAAGAAACCTCACAAAAGCTTCAAAAGTTATAGCAAACGAAAATGAAAACGCAACAACAAAAGCAAATAACAAGTGAAAATGTTTTTTAAGCCTTTGAAATGCAAAAACAAAAAGCAAAGCAAATGTTTTTTGAGCTTTTTAGTTTTATAAAGAAAGAGCTCGAAAAGACCAAGCAAAACTATCAAAATCCAAACCAAACAAGACTGAATTTCAAGCACAAACTTCAACAATGCTCCCAAACCTTATAAGGCTAACTTGTAGCAAGATCAATAAGAGCAAAAGAAGACCAGAAAACTCAGCCACTCAGCCTAGACAAATAGTGCAAACTCGTTGCAAACAAAAACTCCAAAGAAGTAAGAAAAGCTCTTCAAAAGTTGCAACAAAACCTAGCCTATGGAACTCAAGAAAACCAATCAAAAATGAAGCAAAAATCGTAATGCGAAGCACAACACAAAGATAGGAGCGAGTAAGTGAGCAGAAGCTCTCTGTTCTGATAAAACAGAACAGCCAAGAATGCTCAGAAAGCGATCTTGGAACTCAATCCAGAAGTGCCAGCACCAGAAACAACACTTTGCTAAAAAGACTAGTTTTCAATCAAACGAAAGAGAGAAAAGACAAGAAATCACTTCCTTCACAATCCAGATAGTACAGAGACACAGTAGAAACAGATCTCCACAGCCAGAAAGGACCAAAAAGTCAAGAAATCCAAAAATTCAAAATCTGCCTAGGTATACGCTACTTCACAGTTATGCAACCAGCGTGCATACGCGACTGTTCTAAAGGAAACTCGCGTATACGCGGGTACCTTTAGACAAAATTGCGTGTATACACGACTGTGTGCAGAAAAAAGCGCGTATACAAAGGTAAATAATGAAAAAAACAAAAAGGACAAGCCTGGAAAAGAAACCAGGACTTCAAATTGACTGAGAAATAATAAACTGGACTGCAAATGAAAGTTAAAATTGTCGGCAACCTACCAAACAGCTGAAACCACCCAACAGGAGAATCACAAGAATGTGATCCCCAGTGGAGTCGCCAGTTCTGTTTCGGGGAATATCACCCTAGAGGTTCGTTGGGTTACAACCTCCATAGAGTAGGGGCATGCTACTTAAGAAGGACTCACACAACCATGCACGTTCAGAAACACTAAATAGAGTAGAATGAGAAAGTTACCCGTACGTCCTACAGTTGAAGTAGATCCCGCGGGGTCCAAACCCCCAGCAACCGTCCTTCCTTCTTAACCTGAAAGACAAGAAGAAACAAGCACGAAGAACTGGTTGTACAGCATATATCTACTCTAAATGTTAGTGAAATCAACATGAAACATTAAATAGATCATAATGAATGCTTAAATAACAATATTCTCATACATATAAGGATACACTAACACGTATATCTCGGGAACAACATGGTACTTCTGTATTATAAATAGCATGTACAAAAGTAACGAGTGAAGAGATCACCTGAATCCTCCCACGGCCTTCGAGCAGACCGTCGTCCGGATCCGTCCAGCCCTTGCCTCGCTAAGACTCCTTCCAAACTAGTGCATATGAGATGACATATAGGGAGATGTACATCTCAAGGAAACAAGGGTTTCCTATAATGAACTGGGAAAGTGCAGGAGGCACGGGGAATCAGACTTGGATAGGGAATACCAACAGAGTATAATATCAATAACTCTCTCTCCCTTAGGCCATCCACATGAGGGGTTTTTATACTCCCTCCAAGTAGTTTCAACAGTTGGAAACAGTTGGCCACGTGCTGGGGTGGTTGAACTACCTGAGTAAACATCAACCCAGCCCTAAAATAGGGAATTTTTATATATTTTTTAATCATTTTAATGGCATACGCGGAAAATTACATGTGGACTCGCGTATACACGCGGAAAAGTCTAGGCATAACCGCGTATGGGGATTTTTACACTGTTTTTTAGTGAATTTGTCCAAGTCTGTAGGAATGGGTGCCCAAAGCCATATAAGCAATCATGAATCATATGAAGGTGAGAAATGATGCTATAACATTCATCACATGCCTTTCATACCTATGTGGAAATTATGAACTTCTACCATCCAAATCTTGAGCAGCCATGCTTGCACTCCCAATTCAATGTGATTTTGAATCAACTTGTGCGGGAAGAGATGGTATCTGCATTTTTTCTTCCTTAAAATTTGCAAGACCTATAATAGGACTGAGCATAGTCAATGTTGGAAAATGCCCACCTTTAGCAACTCTTTCATTTGGGACAGAAGTCGTCGCTGGAAGGGGAGACACATTAGGATGAGATGAAAACAAATAAATGTGTGGGTGACCCTCGGCATAACTCCTAAAATGTAAAGTTTCTCATATAGTTAATGTGATTTTTCCCTACCCATGGAAATTGCAACTGCAATTGCCAGATGTTTCATTACGATCCCCTTATGATCTAGATCACTTTTATTTAGCTAAACCTACATCTGACAAAGAGAAATCATCGAAAGTAGCCCACCTAAACATTTTTCCAACTCTTCAAAACAATGACCAACATCACAACATCAATAATATAAAATGTGATTACAGACATTGTGTAAATGCAAATCTTCAAATATATGTGGGGAAATATTGGACTATTTGGAGGCTTGCTGATTCCTAAGGTCCTTTCTTCCAATCCCAAGGCAAGCTCGATCACCTATGCCTTTGGAAGTGTGATTCTAAGTTTGAAGGAAATTAAGAGAAACGATGAGGGTGGTTAGTTATATAACCACTTGAGGAAATCTACCCCTCCATATTTGATAGATTTGTTCATGTGTTCAAGGGGTGACAATGATATGAAAAAACCAACTAGAAATACATGGGGCACTCAATCAATATCTTTTAGATTAGATATCATTCCTTACACTATCTATATGATTGGACAAGTTTAATCTTCATTATTACTAAGTATTTTTCTATAGAATATCCATATCATTCAACATGTTTAATATCTTTATAGTTTCCTTACCATGCACTAATCCACAATAGAAATGCATACCAAATGAATTTACTTAAGTTTATATTGTTAGTTACATTAGTTTTTATAACTTTAATATTTTATATTCTGGTGATTTGTCTTTTATTCAAATATCTAGTTTCCCATCATTAATGTTATATTTCACATGCTTATATATTGGATCTCTTCATAAATCCATCAATCTTGTTTTCAAATTCCTTCACCTCCTTGTTTCTACTTTCAAAAGTTTGCACTTCCTTTGTGTGCCTCTACAAGTGAAGCAAGTTTATAAGTTCTCTTACCATGTTTATAATTTTTTCATCTTCCCAAAATATAAATTTTAATCCTCCAACACCTTTACTACATGACTTATTTAGATCCATTGACATTGAATGAACGCAACGTCACACATTCATTCACACACATAACATGCCAGAATAGTAATTCGTAGCTCATTTTCAATCAAACAAAACAATAAAAGACCTTACATAGTTTCCCACCCTCTTCAGTGATAGCTTGAAAACTAAGGATGTGATATTGAAAGTCTATGTTTGGCATTTGGCTCTAGAATTACTTTTCCAAATTCCCGGAGAGCCAAATGTTCATAATTGTAACATAATCTTGGCAGAAGTATACCATATCATAATAGTCCTTTAATCGTTTGGTTCATATGATTGTTCACGAGAAAAACCTAATAAAAATACATCAATGAAAATATTAGCAATAAGAAGTGCCAAAGAGTTAATGTCATTCTTACAAAAGTCCTTCATCGTCAATACCTTTCATTAGAGAAATTTTGAGGTCTAAAATGGGCCCTAAAATGAAAATGTACAACCAAAATCAACTTTATAATAACCAATAGGATTCAAGATGATGATTTC
The DNA here is from genome assembly GCA_034641835.2 of Pinus albicaulis. Classification (NCBI taxonomy): domain Eukaryota; kingdom Viridiplantae; phylum Streptophyta; class Pinopsida; order Pinales; family Pinaceae; genus Pinus; species Pinus albicaulis. The sequence goes on along the minus strand of CM076572.1, from coordinate 364,256,461 downwards.
AACCATGGGGCATGATTCACCATTTTTGGATTAAAAAAGTAAAAAGATTAAAAAAATAAAAATAATCTACTTTCTCAACTCGTATTTTCAACTTATCTCCCTATGGTTTTACTCAAATTTTGAGTGGTAACTTTCGTTGGATGTGGAATTTAATTCTTCATCCAATGAATGCTTATTTGCATTCCTTTGGTGGACCATGCTACACAAAAAATGATAGATACATCAAAAGTGTGATTGCAATAACGTCTTTTCATGCATTTCTCATTTTTTGTATAGCAGGGTCCATCGAAAGTATGTAACATGTGTACTTTCTGGATAAAGAATTAAGATTTGCATCCAAGGAGTGTGCCCACTTTAAATTTGAGTAAAATTATAGGGAGATAAGTTGAAAATATAATTTGAAGACGTAGTTGTTTCTTTTTTCTACACTAAAATTTGGAGTAAAATTGTAGAGAGATAAGCTAAAAATACAAGTTGAAGACGTAGTTTTCTCTTTTTTTCTCCACTAAAATTTGATGATGTAATCTACTATTATTTTATTATTTCTAATATTATTTTATAATATTCCTTAGGAGGCCCATTTTAGACCTCAAAATTTCTCTAATGGCTATTGTTCAAATTCCATAAAACTTTTTTAATATATCTTGGGGTAAATATATCCCATGAGATTATAATAGAAGAAACAAGCACAAAGGATATGACAGGAAAAAAATAAAGTGAGGATATATGAGAGAACTAAGATAACTAATATTGAAAATCAATATATGAGGAGAAGGGATTTTCTTAGGGAGGTGTGTTGAAAATGGAACCAAGAAAGACTCTAATTTAATTTTCCCTTGAATAAAATTGCAATTCCACATATCTTGATAGCTTGTACGAGTTAACTAAGTTAGTTTGACTTATTTGGTTCACTTAATTTGATTTGAGGGTCTAACTTGAGTCATATAGAGTGGCTCTTACAAAATATGATCCATGGTTGAATTTATTTTGAGTTGTAATTAATTAACTCATTTTATCTTAGTTAAAATAAGTCTAACTAGTTCCAACTGTTGGAAGAACTAGTGAGAGGTAAAAGTGTGGAACTTGAACTTTAATCACATGCAGTGATCAATTAGATAACTGATAAATCAACCATAAATAAATCATGCATGCCAGATCATAGAAAGACCCAGTTGAGATTGAAGTTCAAGGGCATTTTCCTAACATTTGTATAATCATCCAAATTGTACAGGGGGTGAATGCAGTGAGAGAAAGGCGTTCGATGAATTTCATATTTGTGGATGAGAATTTCCTTAATTAATAGGGGCTAATTACCCAAGGATATAACAGAAGGAAATCAGGATCTTGACCGATTTTTTTTTTTTTTTTAAGTATTTTCCTAGGCTTGTATAATAAGTAGTGAGATAGATAGAGATAATGTAGAGGTTTCTTAGGTTGGAGAAAAACATTTTAATCTTCTCAGGTTTTCTGATTAATGAAAAATAAAGATAGTGAGATTTTCAACTATGGCTTTCCCTAGGAAATAATTGTGTAATGTGTTAATGAAATTATTTCTCTTGTATGCTTTGTGATTTCATGATCATTTATTGGTTTCTATTGTTAGTAGAGTAGATTCAAGTCTATTTTTTTGACATATTACAATTAGGAGTTTGAGTCTACGTGGATTTTATCCATGGCATCAGAGGTGGAATCACTATACAAGAGAATAATATGAGTTTGTACTTACAAGAGGAACAAGTTTTGTATATTTCTTCTCCAGAGCTAGCAGTAGGATTGGGATTATGTTGTATGGTTTGAGGCTCAAGTATGCCCTTCAGGGTAGTTAAATTACATTTCCTAGAGAGACCAGATGGAAGAAGTCTTGGAGAAAAAAGGATTGAAGGATTTCATTGACAAGGACTTCTCGAAACCAACTCAACCTGATGCACATGAACTAGAAGAGTGGAAGAAATGTGTAGCAAAGGCTAGAAGGATTCTGATCGAAGAATTTTGAGATCATATTTTCTCAAACATCCATGGAAAGAAAAATCCATATGCAATTTGGAAGGTCTTAATATATTTTTTTCATAACAATAGTGACCACAGGAAGTTAGCACTGAAGGACAAGCTCAGGAAAATCAATATGGAGAAGGGAGATACAATACCAAAGTACTTAACCAACTTAACCCAATGTTGGGATGAGCTTTGAAGTGTTAGTTTTATAGTTTTCTAAGATGATCTAGTGGACATATTACTTCTAGGCCTTCCCAAGAGCTAGAAAAACTACAAGGATTTGGTAAATGGGAGGGAGAATCTACCAGAGTGGCACCATTTGTTGTTCAACTTGGTGCAATAACATATTTAGCGGAACACCAGAGATGGATCCTCATCCAAGCATGATGAGGAGGAGAATTGTGCCTTGGCTGTGTAGGTTTTAACCCTGTAATTAAATTATTTGCAAACGAATCTTTAAAAAAAAAAAAACAACAACGACAAAATAAAACATAAAACATATATACACAGTGATTTTCCCCTCGATCCCAAATCGGGACTACCAACTTGATTTTTCATGACAGTCATTTTAGTGTTACAACACATATATATACATGCTGAGGCATTCATAAACATCAATCCATTAACCTTGGATTAGAACATAACTGTAGTTCCCTTGACCAGATCTACAAAATACCAGGGGCTGAAAACCATCATGCCCCAAAACCATGTGCAAACCCATGTACAAAAGCATGGGTGGGTCTACCCACCAAAAAATAGGCTCCAAAAAAAATTTCCTGTGGTGCTGCCACCCCCCTCTGACTCCCCCGCGTGTGCGACTAATTGTGGAAACAATATAACACATACCCAACATTCTCCCACTTTATGTTTTATTTTCGCAGGGGGCCACAGGAGAGCTTAGTCATTAGTCCATCTCTGCAACACCTATTGCTTCTCTACACTAAGAGAACTTCTGAGTGCTCACAGACTTCATCAATGCATCTAAAATATTCTTCAAAGTGTCCACCTTTACCAGCAACACTCTTTTATCCTCAACCATATCTCTCACAAAGTGATATTGAACATCAATGTGCTTTGTATTTGAATGATAAGAAGGGTTATTAGCCAATAAAATTTCACTTTGCATATTAGAGTCTATCCTTATAGCCCGCTTCACCAACCCCATACTTGAACACAATCTCTGCAACCAAACTGCTTCCTAGCTTGCATGAGTGGTTGCCACGTATTCTGCCTCTGTAGTTGAAAGAACCACTACATACTATCTTTTACTCATCCAACTGACTACACCTCCAAATACGCTAATACCCACTTGTAGATCTTCTTTGGTCTAGATATCCAACCCAGTTTGCATCAATAAAACCACGGATGTCCAAAAATCTGTCCAATCCTGGCCTTCCCCTAATAGCACAAACCATAATCATTAATGCCACGCAGATATCTGAAAACCCGCTTCACTGTTGTCCAATGCACCTTCCCTGGTTTTGAAATAAACCTGCTCAATACTCCCACTACATGTGTAATGTTTTCTCTAGTACAGACCATTGCATACATCAGGCTACCCATTGCACTTGCATATGAAACATGGGACATATCCTCCTCTTCTTCTTGTGTCTTGGGACATTGTTGAGCACACAACTTTACACCTATATGAATATGAAACTTCACCGGTTTACTATCCTACATATTGAACCTCTAAAATGTATTCTTGACATATTTCATCTGGTTTAACCAAAGCTTCCTCTTTGCCCGATATCTCTTAATTTCCATGCCCAAAATATAGTTTTCAGCACCAACGTCCTTCATGTCAAATTTGGATAAAAATTGGGTCTTCAAATCTTGGATAATTTCTTTGTAATTTCCAATCAGCAACATATCATCCACATACAAGACTAAATAAATAACACAGTCACCAATTAATTTAAAATAAACACAGTGATCTGCTTTGCTTCTGATGAAGCGAAGTCCCTGTATATTGGTATCAAATTTCTGATACCACATCCTTGGTGACTATTTTAACCCATAAAAAGACTTTTTTAACCTGCATACAAGTTATTTATTACCCTTCACCATAAAGCCTTCAGTTTGCTTCATGTAGATCTTCTCTTATAGATCCCCATGAAGAAATCTTGTCTTCACATCCATCTATTCTACCTCAAAATCAAATGAAACAACAACAGATAAAATTAATCTAATAGAAGTAACCTTGGCAACAGGAGAAAATATATCACCAAAATCAATTCCAGGCACCTAGGAATAACCTTTGTCTACCAACCGAGCTTTGTATTTCTCCACCTTGCATTCTACATTCATCTTCTTCTTAGACACCCATTTTCTTTCAATGAGATTCCTTCCAGCTGGCAACTCCACCAGATCCCATGCCTCATTTTTGTGCAAGGATGCCATTTCATCAACCATGGCCTCCTTGCCAAGTTTTCCATCCTCTAAATCCAATGCCTCCTTGAGAGTTCGGGGATCATCATCAGTGATAGTTAAAGAAAAATTTGAACAGAAAGTATATGGAATATACATTTTTGGTTGTATTATTTCCCGAACTGATCTTCTCACAACTAGAATTTGTGTCTCTTCCTCTTCTAAATCTTATTTTGTTGTAGAGTCTGATTCATCCTCCTTTAGCTCAAACTCTATCTTCTCGGGTTCCTCTGGTAGGACTTCATGTTTAACAACATATTTCACCTCTCTAAATACCACATCTCAGATGTACACAACCTTCCTTGTTTCTGGGTTCCAAAGCCTGTAACCTTTTAAACCATCCTTATACCCAATAAAGATGCACCTTTTAGATTTATTATCCAACTTGGTCCTTTTCTCCTTGGAACATGTACATATGCATCACATCCAAATATCCTTACATGTGAAAGAGAAGGTTTCTTACCAGTCCATACCTCATGTGGAGTCTTATGCTCCAACGATGATGAAGGTGATCTATTAACCAGGTAACATGCAGTCTTCACTTCCTCTGCCCAGAATTCTTGTCTTAACCTGGTACCACTAAGCATGCTTCTTGCCCTTTCCATCAAAATTATCTTCATTTTTTTTGCAACTTCGTTTGGCTGAGGTGTGTATGGAGTAGTATTTTTTCATGATATACCACACTTCTTATATAAATCTTCAAATTCCTTCTTGTAGAACTCTCCACCATTATTTGTCCTCGGCACCTTTCTCTTCTTCTCAGTTTGGTTTTCCACTAGAGCCTTAAATTCTTTAAATTTGTCAAAGACTTCAGATTTCTTCCTCAGGAAATATATCCATGTATTCCTTGAGAGTTCATCTATGAATGAAACATAGTACATAGACTTACCTAGTGATGGAACCGACACAGGTCCAAACACATCACTATGCACAAGATCTAATATCTTGTTCGCCCTCTTAGCACCAAATGGAAACCTCACCCGATTCTTCTTCCTATATACACGATGTTCGCAGAAACGGAAATCTAGAGAGAAATTGGACATACCTTCTACCATACCATTACCATGCAGTATCCAAAGGCCCTTCTCTCCAATATTTCCAAGCCTTTGATGCCATAGCATGGTATTTTCTCCAGAGACCGCTAGGCTCTCCGCTCCACTTTTAGGAACCACAAAATTATTGCACCGATCAATAATAGTGCTACCGTGAAGCTTGTACAGAGTTCCAATTCGAACTCCTTGCATTAATACCAGTTTTCCTTGAACAATCTTGTAGGCATATTTCTCTAACATTGTTTTTACACCTGCATCATTCGTCTTGCTTACCGAAATCATTTTTTTGGCCAATGTGGGAATATGTAGAACACCAGGAAGTGTTCTAATCCTTCGACCTTGCAGATTCAGCTTGACTTTTCCACGTCCAACGATTTTGGCCTTCTTATCATCCCATAAGAAGACATCAACACCATCATACTTCTCATACTGGCATAACCACTACCTATGGGGAGTGAAGTGAAAGGATGCACCTGAGTCAATCAACCATGCCTCCCGATCTACATGTTTATTTGAAGAAGAAGCCAAATACACATCCCCACCTTCATCTGAGGTGGTTTTTGCCTCTTTTGAAGGAGAATCAATAGATCCCCTTTGTTTCCCAAGAGCTTTAGATCTACAGTCCTTTTTGTAGTGCCCCTCCTTTCTGCATTTCCAACACACCTTTACAAACTTTCCTGGAGATTTATATCTCCCTCTCAAAAACTTATTTTTGTTTCTGTTTTGGGACCTTCCTCTTACAGATAAGGAATCTCCATTTTGGCCCTCCATATTTCTCCATCTCATTTCTTCCGACAGCAAGGAAAAGAGAATTTCATCAATTTTCAAGGTAGTTGTATTGCTACCTGTTTCAATAACCAAACTATCCCACGAATCTGGTAGATAACACAAAAAATGATGCACTTATCTTCATATGAGATTTTAATATCAACAAATGACAACTGACTTACCATAGTATTGAAGGATTTTAGATGCTCTGTCACCAACTCTCAATCCTTCATCCTCAGGTTATACATCATTTTCTGTAGGAACAATTTATTCACCAAAGACTTATATTGGTGTAAATTCCCTAGCTTTTCCCACAAATTCTTCATCGTAGCTTCCCTAGATACATTCAACAACACTTAATATAAGATACAAAACTGTATTGTGCTCTTTGCTTTCCGATCCAGCTTATTCTAGCCTTCATCTGACATTATCGTCAACTAGTTTAGTACCACTGATATTTATCCACTAGTAGATCCTCCATATTGAGCTTCCACAACTCAAAACTATAACCATTAAATTTCTTGATCCCTATCTTTCCACTACTCTCCATCTTCTTTCACCACAAGAATTGATCCTGTGGATCTCCCACTGAACAGGGTCTACCACAGGCCCAAGAAAAAAATCCCTCAGCAGCAAAGACGTCCCCTTGAAGCCGAAATAGCTCTGATACCAAATGTAGGTTTTAAAATTTTACAGAAATGATCTGCAAACGAATCTTAAAAACATAAAATAAACAATAACAACAGAATAAAACATAAAATAGATATACACAGAGATTTTCCCCTGGATCCCAAATTGGGACTACCAGCATGATTTTTCATTATATTCCTTTTAGTGTTACAACACATATATATACATGTCGAAGTATTCATAAACCCTAATCCATTAACCCTGGATTAGAACATAACCGTAGTTCCCTTGACTGGATCTACAAAATACCAGGGGCCGAAAACCATCATGCCCCAAAATCATGTGCAAACCCATGCACAAAACCATGGGTAGGTCCCAACAAGCTAGAAAGGAAAACAAAGGGAAAGGTAATTCATCCCATTCCAAATCATATTCTTTTCAAGAAGGAAAGAGGAATTACTTGTAAAAGATTAAATTTTTTCATTGTCATGAGTTGGGACACTATGCCACGAAGCATCTACACAAGAAGGTTGATAAGAAGCCCTTAGTAGGATCTGCAGGTGAAGATCTTGTTTCATAATTGTAGTTCTATTTTACCCTCATTGCATGCATGGTGTCATTATTTATGGGCAGTGTGTGGTACCTAGATAGTGGGGCCTCATTCCATATGACTGGAAATAAAGATTTCTTCAACAACTTGGAGGAAAATGACCTCAAGATGCACATCAATATGGGAGACGATGGAAGGTATAGTGTGACCAACATCGATATTGTTACTTTTCAAATGGATTCTATTTCTCCTCTCACATTGAAATATTTCATGTATGTTATGGGTTTGAAGAAAAATTTAGTTTGAGTTGCTATGTTAGAATACCATGGCTACGATGTGGTTTTTAGAAAAGGAAAGGTGTTCCTTCTTCACATAGCCATGGGAAAAGTAAATAATATCAAGGTTTGGGTAAATAACCTCTACAAATTGGATGTAGAATATTATGTTGCTTTGAGCATGTAAGCAGCGAAGGTGCAGAGCTGAGACATCAATGAGTTATAACATAGAAAATTGGGTCATCTACACCATGAAGCTTTGAAGATCATGCAACATATTTCTACAATACTTCCCAAGGGTGCACTTGAGAAACGTGATTCATGAAAAGGGTTTACATTGGAGAAGTACATGAAATCCACCTTTCATGATAATGACAGTCGAGCACAAGCGATTCTTGAAAGAGCTCACTTAGATGTGCGTGGACCGTTCTCAACAGCCTCCATGCCCAAGAATAGGTATTATGTGATTTTTGTAAATGAATTTTCATGGAAGTCTTGGATATTATTCATGCACAAGAAAAAACCAGATTTTCTCAAAAATATGTGAGTTCAAATCACTTGTTGAAAAAGGCACAGGCAGGAAGTGATGGGTCTCAGGAGTGACAATGGTGGAGAATATGTGTCAAATGAATTCAATAATTTATGTGCATCAAGAAACATCCGATGGTAGTTAATAACACCCCATAATCCACAATATAATGGGGTTGTAGAAATGAAGAAAAAAAGCATTTTTGGAATTACACAAGCGATGTTACATGATAAGGGCCCATCGTTGAACTTGTGGGCGGAAGCATGCCCCATAACTCTATATTTTAAGAAGAGGAGTCCTCATCAGATTCTTGGGATGAGTACACCAGTGGAGGCCTTTTCCAGTAAGAAACCATATGTGGTGTACTTCATAATATTTGGTTCATCAGTTTACTATAATGGTTCCAAGGATGCATGAAAAAATATAAAACCAACAACTGAGTTGGGCATATTTGTGGGGTGCAATGATACACCTCACAACTATCGGGTGTACCTTCCATCTCACAGGATGATAATGGTTCATATATATGTTAAATTCGATGAAAGAAGGCCATGTGAATTTCCCTTGAGAGGGAGCTCTAGTTCCATGGAGATGAGGAGCTTTTAGTGCAAAAGGAAGAACCTCAGATTGATGTGGAGTATCCACATGCAAAGGAGGAGAGAGTGGAAGTACCCACTCATGTAGAGACATCTAAATATGAAAGGAAGTGAACCAAAAATGTTGACAGGTTGACGCATGATTCTAGAGAGAATGTGGAAGCCCGCGCATCACAACGTAGGAATGGAAGGTCCCAAACTCAGCACACTGGCTACATGGCTCTTATGAGTGAGACTGTAGAGACTAAGCCATCCTCATTCGAGGAAGCAGTGCTAAAACCAGTATGGTTTGATGCCATGGTAGAGGAGTATGACTCCATTATCATAAACAGTGCATGGGAATTTTTCCGAAGACCATAGGAAAAGTCAGTTGTAGTATGAAGGTGGATCTACAAGGTGAAGCAAGCAGCAAATGGGAGTTTCGAGAAACACAAGGCTAGATTTGTGGCCAAGGGGTTCTCTCAGGTGGAAGGAATAGATTACGAGGAGACATTTTCCCCAGTAGACAGGTAATCTTCAATTATATCTATTCTAGCACTTTTACCACATATGGGATGAAAAATACATCAAATGGATGCAAAGACAACCTTCCTCAAAGGAGTGATTGAGGAAAAGGTGTAAATAGATAAATCGAAAGTATATGACACCTTTGACAGAGAGCTCATTTGTGTAGATTCAAGCGAGCATTTTATGGACTGAAATAAGAAACTCATGCTTGGTACACGAGGATCGACAACTATTTCACCTAGTTGGGATTCACCAAACGTGAAGTAGATTCAATTGTTTACCATGTTGTGGTTGAAGGTAAATTATTGATTATAGTATTATATGGTGATGATTTAATTCTAACAGGTTATGAGAAGTTGTATAAATATTGCAAAGAATATTTGGCAAGAAAATTAAAGATGAAAGACATGGGGCTCTTGCATTATTTCCTTGGTTTGGAAATTTTCAAAAGAGATCGGGAATTGTTTGTCTCTTAGGGAAAGTATGCCAACGAGATACTGAAAAAGTTTCACATGGAGAGAAGAAAACCCATGGAGACTCCTCTAGTAGAAAATTGGAGGAAGGAAGATGCTACTTAAGGAGAAGTGGTATAAGCTACCATTTACAAGCAACTTTTAGGTTCAGTTATGTACTTGGTGAACACACGACTAGACATGTGTTATGTGGCTAACCAACTTAGTCAAGAAATCGTTAAGCCAACCAAGCTCTATTGGAAGGCAACCAAACATGTGTCGAGATACCTCAGAGGAACCACTCAGTTTGGTATTTGGTATAAGTGGACAGAGGGAGTGAAAATACAAGGCTTCATAGATGCAAATTGGGAAGGGAGTCCATCCATTAGGAAGATCACATCAGGAAAATCTTCCTTATTGGGTCAGCAACAATTTCTTTGTACAATAGGAAGCAGAGATCAGTTGCACTGAGTTCAGAAGAAGCAAAATACAGTACTACTAGTCAAGAAACTTATGAGGCTATCTAGATGAGGAAGATATTGGTTGGGTTGTTTGGTCAACAAATGGATCCTACGACGATTTAATGTGACAAAAAGAGTTGCATATAACTCTCAGTTAATCCATTTATTCATGAAAGGTCCAATCATATCAACATCTGGTACCACCATCTCAGATATTGTGTTAAGAGGAGAATCATGATGCTAGAGTACATTCCTATAGAGGAAGAGGATACAGAAATATTGATGAAGTCACTATCAAGAGGCAAGTTCAAGTTAGTTAGAGGCAGGATCGAGGTATTAGATAATACCTTTCTTGCTAAGAGAGAGAATTGAAAATGGCACCAAGAAATATTCTAATTTAATTTTCCCTTGAATTAAATTAGAATAAAATTATAATTCCACATCTCATGACATCTTTTACGAGTTAAAAAAGTTAGTTTGAATTAGTTGTTTCAGTTAATTTGATTTTCGGTTTTAACTTTAGTAATGTGGAGTGGATCCCACAAAATAGGCGTCCTAGTTGAGTTTATTTTGTGTTGTAATTAATTAACTCAGTTTATCTAGGTTAAAGTCAGTTTAACTAGTTTCAACTGTTGGAGGAACTAGTGAGAGTTCAAAGTGTGGAATTTGAACTTGAACCACATGTAGTGATAAATTCGATAACTTATAAATTATCCATAAATAATTGATGCGTGTCAGATCAGAGAAATACCCAGTTGATATTGGATTTCAGGGGAAGTGTACTATCAGTTCTATAATAATCCAAATTGTACATGTGGTGCATGCAGTAAGATAAATGCCTTAGATGAGTTTGGTATTTTTGGATGGGATTTTCCCTAATTAATAGGGGCTAATTACCCAAGGAAACAACAGAAAGAAATAGGGATCATGATAGGCAAAAAATTGGTTAAGTGTTGGCCTACGCTTGTCCATGGGCGCTTCACTGGGGGATCAATACCATACCACTGGGTTAATATTGGGGGATATATATTGAGGAAAAAATGACACTATTTTGAGCATATAATAGGGAGAAAATGGTTTTTATATTAGACGGTATAAAAAAAGGAGCTCAAAGTTAATGAAAAATTATAAATGGGTATAAAAAATGTTAATGAAAAAAAAGGATACCTAAAACGTCTAGTGAAATTAGGGAATTTTTAAATTGAGAAGGTGTATTGGGTTCATATTGGTAATGGGTTATATAATGTGATTTTTAGAGGTATTTTCCAATATGTAGTAAAAATAAGGGTATTATTTAGTATGCCATGAATGCACGTGATGTGCCAAAATTTCATTGAGTGAAACTCCCATGGGCTTGTCTAGGAAGTAGTGAGACAGAAAGAGATAGTGCAGACATTTCTCAAGTTGGAGAAATACATTGTAATATTCTTGTATTTTCTGACTAATGAAAGATATTGATGGGAGGGTTTTTAGCTATGGATTTCCCAAGGAGATTATTGTGTAATATGTGCCTGGAATTCTTTCTCTTGTATGATTTGTGATTTCATGATCATTTATTAGTTTTTGCAATTGGTAAAGTGATTTGAGGTCTATTGTTTTATCATATTACAATTAGTAGTTTGAATCTACATTGATTTTCTACATGGTATCAAAGATGAAATCACTATATAAGAGAATAATACGAGTGTTTACTTGTAGGAGCAATAGGTTTTGCATATTTCTTCCCGAGAGATAACAGTAGGAAAAGGATGGTGTTCTATGGTATGAGGATCGAGTATGCTATTGAGGGTAGCTCGAATTACATTTCCTGGAGAGAACGAATGCAAGCACCCTTAGAGGAAAACAGATTGAAAGGGTTCATAATTGAAAAGGATTTTTTGAGACCAGCTCTAGTTGATGCACATGACCTAGTAGAGTGGAAGAAATGTGTAGCAAAGGCCAAAATAATTCTACTCAAAGGAGTTCAATATCATGTCATCTCGAACCTCCACGGAAAGGAAAATCCATATGAAATGTGCAATGCTTTAACATATTTTTTTTAGAGCAATAATGACCACAAGAAGCTAGCATTGAAGCAAAATATCAGGAAAATCAAGGTGGAGAAGGGCAACATAATACCAAAGTACTTGGCCAAGTTTACCCAATGTTGGGATGAGCTTGGAAGTGTTGTTTTTATAGTAGTTGAATATGATCTAGTGAGGCTAGCACTTCTAAGCCTCCCCAAGAGCTCACACAACTACCAGAAATAGGCACATGGGAGGGAGAACCTACCATTGTGGGATAATTTATTGTCTCACTTGGTGCAGGAATAAATTCAGCGGAACACCAAAGATGGATCCTGATCCAAGCATGATGAGGAGGAGAACTATGGCTTGGCTAGAAAGGAAATAAAAGGGAAATGGAAGTCATCCCATTCCAAATTTGATTATGGTTAGGTAGGAAAGAAGAAGGAATTGTCAAAGATTAATTTTTTTCACTATCATGAGCTCAGATAGTATGCCACAAAGTGTCCACACAATAAATTTGCCAAGGAGCCCTTGGGATGAGTGACATGTGAAGATCTTACTTCACATTTCGAGTTTTATTTTACCCCCATCGCATGCATGATTTCATTGGTGATGGGTAGTGTGTGGTACCTAGATAGTGGAGCCTCATTCCATATGACCAAAAACAAAGAGTTCTTTAGTGACCTTGAGGATAAGGACCTCCAGATGCACATCGAGATGGGAGACGATGCAGGGTATAGTGTGATCGACATCGATACTATTACTTTTCAAAGGGAGTCTGGTTCTCCTCTCACATTGAAAGATTTCATGTATGTTTCGAGTTTGAAGAAGAATTTAGTTTCAGTTGCTATGTTGGAAGACCATGGCTAAGATGTGGTTGTTAGCAAAGGAAAGGAGTTCCTTCATCACATAGCCATAGTAAAAGTGAAGAAGAATTGGGTTCGGGTAAAGAACCTCTACAAATTGGATGTAGACAATTGTGTTGGTTTGAGCAGGAAAGCTTTGAAGATGAAAAACCGAGACATCAGTGAGTTATGGCATAGAATATTGGGTCATCTACACCACAGAGATTTGAAGATCATGCAACATATCTATACCGGACTTCCTAATGGTGCACTTGATCATCCTTATACATGCAAAGGGTGTACATTAGGGAAGTACACCAAAGCCACCTTTCATTATAAGGACAGTCGAGTGCAAGCGATCCTTGAAAGAGTTCACTTAGATGTGCATGGACCATTATCAAAAGCCTCCATGACCAAGAACAAGTATTATGTTATTTTTGTAGATGAGTTTTCACGCAAGTGATGGATATTATTCATGTAGAAGAAAGACTATAAGTTTTCAAAATTTTGTGAGTTGAAAGGACATGTTGAAAAAGTCACGGGAAAGAAAGTGAAGGCTCTAAGGAGCAAAAACGGTGGAGAATATGTGTCGAATGAATTCGAGAACTTCTGTGCATCATAAGGAATTTGAAGGGAGTTAATAACACCCCATAACCCATAAAAAAATGGGGTTGCAGAAAGGAAGAACAACATCATTGTGGGAGTTGTATGGGCGATGTTACATGATCAGGGCCTACCGTCAAACTTGTGGGAAGAAGCATGCAACACAATTGTAAATGTGCATAACATGATTTCTCATCTGATTATCAAGATTAGTACACTAGAGGAGGAATTTTTGAGGTAAGAAACTATATGTGGCACACTTCAGAATATTTGGTTCACCAGTTTACTATCATGGTGCCAAGTATGCATGGAAAAAGTTAGAGCCAACAACTGTGTTGGGCATAGTTGTGACGTACACTGATACACCTCACAACTATCAGGTGTACCTTCCATCTCATAGGATGATTGTGGTTCCTAGAGATGTGAAATTCGATGAAGGAAAGGCCATGTGAATTTCCCTTGATATGGAGCTTCAGTTTCAGGCATATGAGGAGCTTTTAGCTCAAAAGGAAGAACCTGAGACTGATGTAGAGTAGCCACATCCAGAGTAGCAAAGAGTGGAAGCACCCACTCATGAAAATACATCTAGAGATGGAAGGAAGCACACCAGAGAGGCTGAAAAGTTGATGCATGATGCTAAGCATAATTTGGGAGCACCCACATCACAACGCAAGCAAAGACAGTCCCTAGATTGGTAGAATGGATACACGGCTCCTATGAGAGAGAGTGTATAGATTGAGCCAAACACATTCGAGGAAGAAGTGAAACAAATAGTGTGGTATGACTCCACTATCAGAAGTAGTGCATGGGAAGTTGTCCTAAGACTAGAGGACAAGTCAGTTGTAGGATCCAGGTATATCTACAAGGTGAAGCAAGTAGCAGATGGGAGTGTCGAGAAACATAAGGTCATATTTGTGGCCAAGGTGTTATCTCAGGTGAAGGGAATAGATTACGAGGAGACCTTTCCTCCATTATCAAGGTACTCTTCAATCATGTCTATTATAGCACTTTCAACGTCGATGGGATGGAAGATACATCAAATGGATGTAAAGACAACCTTCCTCAACAAAGTGATTGAGGAAGAGGTGTACATATAGCATTCAGAAATATTTGAGACCTTCAACAGAGATTCACATGTGTGCAAACTTAAACGAGAGTTGTATGGATTGAAACAAATACCCTATGCTTGGTACACCAGGATCAACTGTCACACCTCCCAATGCACAAAAAAAAAATTCTGTTTGGTTGCGTCGTTTCCAGTTAATGCAAATGAGGCATTCTATCATTTCGTTGCAGGTTTACACTATGATTTCTTTTCAATTTCTATTCACCTCCCCACTTTATCTTTCCATATTGTAATTTGCTTGATTGGTAATAATTATAATTATGTTAATTATAATTACCTCTGACATAACCAAATGTCCTTGTTATATTACCCCATTTCCATACAACTCTTCATTTTATATTATTATAATTATATTAATTATAATCACATTCGACATTAACCAAATGTCCTTATTATATTACCCCACTTCCATACAACTCTTCGTTTGGTATCATAACCTTTGGACTCTTAGTCAATTTGTATAGAGGGGAATTCGATGTGGTTTTATGTGCCTTCCATGTTACTATAGTTTCATGAACGTATACAATCCAACCTTATTCTTTGTTAATAATAACATAACCTTTGCGTAATTTGAATCACCAACTATACAAGTCGGGTATTCGTACTTCATTCTCCCCCATGTCTTATCATTTGTTTATGTGAATTTTGGGCGTATTAAATGTAACTCCACGTAATTTCCCAGTTGGAATTTTATGAACTGATCAAGTGAAGGACGACGTCCCTCTGTTTTCCACGGTGAGCCACCATAAGGTTTTAACGCTCGTCGTATGGGCGGTAGAGGGTCTCGTTCAGTTGTGATCACATGGCGTTGGTTCCACGTAATACAGGCTTCGTTCCGCCTCGTTTCCAAAGCGATTTTCCACCGTATGGCCAGATTGACCTGCATTCAATTCGTTGCTTGTCATATTAATTTTGGACCAGAGGGGGTACCTCACCTCTTAATTACTCGATCCGTGGCTTCACCATGTGGATCTCGCCAGGTGGACGACTTGGATTTCATCTGGCTATTAGGGTTTGTTGTTTTGATTCATAACACACTATTATAAATCAACTTGGTCTTGGTTCGGCGGCTCTTTTACCTCCCCCTGCATTTGGTTTGTTTCTGGACCGTGCGTGACAATGCCATGGCCGCTGGAGTGATTCGTTTCATTTCTTCGCCTTACTCCTGATAACAATTTTCTCAGTAAGTTCCTTTGCCAAAGCTTGTAAACTTTCGCTCTCTATAATTTTTTTTTTGTGAGTTCTCAGGCTGCCATTTTCGATTTAGAGCTCCACGTTTCTATTCACGCCAACTCTACGATTTGGTATTATAGTCTTCTGCTATTGGAATAATTATAATGAAGGGCTCTATTTTTTTTTTTTTTGTTCAGAGAATATACATTCGCCTTTCCAGGAACTTGATTACGCGTGCATTCATTCAGTGCCGTAAGGATTCTACGCCCTCGGTCCTCTGATTAGAACCTCTGCTGTTTGACCAAGCATAGAAATAATTTTCTATTTGTTCATTCTCTGGAGGTTTCTCGTTTTTAGTCGATTCTTACATGTAACCCTTTATTCATGACAGTTCTATGGTTACTTGTGGCAGATCGGTAAGGGAGTAGGGGCTTCTCCCTCTCCAGGTACTACGCCTTCCTCAGTTATCGTTTGACTTGATTCACACTATATTTTTTTCTATCTTCAGCGTTTCATTGATGTTGGTTTTTCTTGTCTTGTAGGTAAATGTCGTACTCTCCTTCGCACTTGCAGAGATACGTGGCTCCCTTAAAATATTAACAATTGTTTACTCGCTCATTGCAGGTCGGTATTAACCGAACTCTGTCAGAAGGAATTCGTTCTTTGCTCCTGGTTATAGGGTTTATATTTTGCCATGAAATATTGTAATGATACAATTGTAATTATTTTTAACCCTATAAGAAATTACCCACTCTGAATAATTATGGGGCTCAGTTCATGGGACTTTATAAGGTTGTTTCGAAATTGTATAATATATCCACATATACATCAGTCTTTTCTGGGTTTTTATAATACCCACTTTTGATTTCCGTTATTGTTATTATGAGTTTGCTCCAGCAGTACCCTCTCTTTGCTCGTTTTGACTTGACTGAAAGAAATACTTAACTTTTGGCAATTAAATTTCTTTCTTTGTTTATATATATATGTTACACATACTATTCCTTCTGGGTAGTTTATTGCCTCTAGACTTTCATTCATGTAATTGGTAACTATATTCATACTATGGAGACATTAGAGTGAATAATGTACTGTAATATCAAGTTTCCTATTCCAGGAGAACATTGGTTCTATAATGGTAAAATTTAAATGTCTGCATGAAATCAACAGTATTATTGTAAGTCAAAACTTTCTAAGTTTCTTCCTCCAGTTTAATAAATGAGGTGATCATTTATAACAGAATGACATTGTAGTTCTATGCAGATACTTGAGGAATAAATTTGTTATGTCTTTACATAGAATATGTATCCCAAATTCTCTACAGGGATGAATGCACCTGCATTTCTGTCTGTATGTTTAGAGGACATTGGGGTGCATAATCTACAAATTTACCCTCTTGATTGGGATTATCACGAAACTAGAATACAAATAGTTCAATGAACATGCATGTGGATATTTACTCAACTGTCCTTTGTATTTACTTACTATGCTATACTATTAGAATGGTTTCATAAGTTATCTGTCTATGATCAATCTTTGAAATCTATCAGTTGCTTTCCTCTGCTATAACATGTGTTTCTTACATACAACTTTCTTGACCATTAATTTTCTAATTAAATGTGAATGGTATGTTGGCCCTGTAGTCAGTTGGTAGAGTCTCTCCTTCTGCTCTCTCATGCACAATGTAAGTTACCATTCATTTCATACTATTTTCCAATATAATACAGGAACTTTGATTTCTCTCTCATGTATGTATATATTAGAATCATGCTAAGAAACAGAAGCAGATTAAAACAATTGCACAAATTTTCCTGTGGCAACCAAATTAAGTATCCTCATATTTAAACCAATCACTGGTTTAGAGACTCTGGTGGATTCTACTTCACTAATCCAATTCTACAACTATAAAGAATTTCATGGATAATTTCCTTATGATCAGTTCTGTTAAATGTAGAATTGATATTCTAATAAAGATTCAAATTTTTATATGTAGCCAACTCATACTATATGAAATAGAACATCAATAATTTTAGAGACATACCACTCATGCAATTGACCAACCTCCCAACCTTAGAGTCCTTTTTGTCTCCTAGAACTCACCCCCTAGCTGAGATCTTCTCCTTGCAACAGATCAACCTCTAATCTGTACAAGAGTAGCTTATTTAAGCTATTGTTCCCCAAAGCATGTTTCTAATTCTGCGTCCAGAATATCAGGATGATTTTCTTCCTGTTTGCCTAGGCTTCCCAATTTAGGGATTCTTTAAAGCTGTTTTATGCTTTTCCTCAGCTTTTCCAGCTTTTTACCTCTTCCCAACTACTTTCCTCATCATTGGGGAAATTCAGATTTTTCCTCAAAAATCTAAACTTAAATTTAATTTCTTTCAAGGATTTTTGAAAGATTGTGGGGAATCATTTGCCTCATCCATCCTCATGGATCTAGCAAGTGATCTCACAATTCTCATTTTGGTCAAATCTGCACCACATTATTTTATTCATTTTCTCAATTAAATTTTTAATTACATTCACAAAATGTTTATCCTTTGGGGTCCACTCCCCTTAGGATTAAAGTTCAAATGTCTACTTTGAAATTCAAACACATGAATTGGGGGTGTTACATCGACAACAATTTCACTGGGTTGGGTTTCACCAAGAGTGAAGCAGATGAAAACCTTTTCCATATTGTGGTTTAAGGTAATGTATTGATTATAGTATTATATGTCAATGAATTAATTCTAACTAGTGATGAGAAGATGATAAAATCATACAAAGGATATTTGGAAAGAGAATTCAAGATGAAAGACATGGGGCTCTTGCATTATTTCCTTGGTTTGGAAATTTGGCAAAGAGATGGGGAACTGTTTGTCTCTCATGGAAAGTATGCCAACGAGATATTGAAATTTTTTCACATGGAGAGCAGCAAACTCATGGAGACTCCTCTAGTACGAAACTGGAAGAAGGAAGATTCTACTTCAGGTGAAGTGGTACAAGCTACCATTTACATGCAGCTTGTGGGTTCACTTATGTACTTGGTGAACACAAAACCAGACATCTGTTATGTGGTTAACTAGGTTAGTCAAGCAATGGTTAAGCCAACCAGGCTCTATTGGAAGGGAAACAAAGATGTGTTGAGATACCTCAGAGGTATCACTCAGTTAGGTTTTAGTACAAGTGGACATAAGGAGTGAAGCTACAAGGATTCACAAATGCAGATTGGGTAGGGATTCCATCTCATAGGAAGAGCACGTAAGGCAGAATCTTTAGTATTAGGTCTACAACAGTTTCCTGGTATAACAAGAAGCAGGGATTAGTTGCACATCATTCATTAGAAGCAGAGTACATGGCATCTAGTCAAGTAACTTGTTCTGGATGTTGAAGATCCTTGTTGGGTTGTTTGGTCAATAGATGGATCTTATGGTGATTTACTGGGAAAACTAGAGTTGCTTCAAACTCACTGTTAATCTAGTTTTTCATGATAGGTCCAA
Organism: Pinus albicaulis; assembly: GCA_034641835.2. NCBI lineage: Eukaryota > Viridiplantae > Streptophyta > Pinopsida > Pinales > Pinaceae > Pinus > Pinus albicaulis. Next base: position 364,236,987 of record CM076572.1, on the reverse strand, counting down.
GCATATCAAAATCTGGTACCACCATCTCAGATATTATGTGCAGATGTAGATCATGATGCTAGAGTACATTCCTATAGAGGAACATGATGCAAACATCTTGACGAAGGCATTGTCAAGAGGAAATTTTGAGTTCTATAGAGGTAGAATCATGGTATCAGATAATCCCTTTCTTGTTGAGAAGGAGTGTTGAAAATGGCGCCAATGAAGATTCTAATTTACTTTTCTGTTGAATTAAATTAGAATAAAATTGTAATTCCACATCTCATGACAACTTGTACGAGTTAACTATGTTAATTTGAATTAGTTGTTTGAGCTAATTTGAGTTGAGGGTCTAACTTCAGTCATGTAGAGTGACTCCTACAAAATAGGAGCCCTCGTTGAGCTTATTTTTAGTTTTAATTAATTAACGATGTTTATCTTAGGTAAATTCAGTTTAATTAGTTCCATTGTTGGAGGAACTAGTGAGAGGTCGAAGTATGGAACTTGAACTTAAACTACATGCAATGATCAATCGGATAACTGATAAATCAACCATAAATAACTCATGCATGTCAGATCATAGAATGACCCATTTGAGATTAGAGTTCAAGGTAAGTGTACTATAAGTTGTATAATCATCCAAATTGTACAGGTGGTGCATGTAATCAGAGAAAGGCCTTAGATAAATTTCATATTTGTGGATGGGAACTTCCTTAATTAATAGGGGCTAATTACCGAAGAAAACAACGCAAGGAAATAGGGATCCTAGCAGATATAAAATTGGTTAATTATTGGCCTAGGCTTATCTATAGTGAGACACATATAAATAGTGGAGAGGTTACTCAGGTTGGAGAAAAGAATTGCAATCTTATCATATTTTTGACTAATGCAATATGCATATTGAGGATTTTTTAGCTATGGATTTCGCCATGAAATAATTACGTAATGTGTGATTGAAATTCTCTCTTGCATGAATTGTGATTTCGCGGTCATTTATTGGTTTCTGCAATTGGTATAGTAGATTCAAGTCTATTGTTTGAGAATATTACAATTAACAGTTTGAATCTACATGGATTTTCTAGAAGGAGAGTATGCCAAATGGTATTAGGAGAAGTGCACAAGGTTGAAAGGAACTTGTGTCTTCTCAAATAAGAAAAAAAAAATTTCCTTGTGCTAGAGGAGACGAAAATTCTTCCTACGTCCAATCGAAATAGAAAATGTGTCATGGGTGAGAACAAAACAAAGGTGCTTGTGGATATTTACATTCCACGTCATATCAACAATGAATAGGACATGTACCTAAAGGTTAAATGTGTTTATTGTTGTGGATTTTCTAAGGGTAGGAGTGAAGAGAAAACCTCAAAAGGATATGATTGACTAGTTGCGTCTGCTCATTTATTGGACATCAATAAAGTTATCTCATTTTATGATATCTATAGAGACTATTTTTTACTAGTTACAACGTCCATAGAGCCCTTGGAGAAGGGACTGGAAGTTTCATTCTTTATGTGTTTTAGTTTTTTACTATTTAGATTACACTTGGACCTTTTTTCCCCTAGTGTTAGTACCTTGGAATCTACTACTAGATGTATGTCTGAATCCTGTTGAGATTATTGTCGTTACCATTTAACTTACGATTTTCACCAATAAACTTCCTTTTAGTACTACTGAATTTTGATGTTGTTTACTACCATTAATTCCATATTCATATCAGATGTCATATTAGTTTCCAATTTTTTTTGAAATTGGAAAGTAATATGACAAACCATTTTTATTTTTTTTCTTTACCTTAAAAGGCTAGATTTCAAATTAGGCTCAATTGAATGCAAAATGTTTCACTAAAGCATGAAAACAAAATAAAACTGCAGGAGGCTCGATATGTGTAGATTTGTGAGTTACGAAACTTGTGTGTAAACCAACTGTACAACTCAACATGAGAAAAATTTAGGATCTAAAGATATCATGAAGTAGCGGTTCAACAAAGGAAAGCTTAGCTCCATAATTGCATGTCCCTTGCACTAAGCACAATTCCATACACAATTTGGCACCACACAAGGATGGAGAAGGAAGGAAGACACAACAACAAAACTACGAGATTTGCTGGCTAAGAAAATAGCTAGAAATAGATTGTTACTTCTTTCCCCAAATGCACCTCAACTTTTGTAACTGTACTTTTATCATTTAGAAGTTGTAAAGAAAAGAAGTAACTGAATTACTTTCCCATAGAATCAATGAGTAATATACTACCTCCATTGAACATGGTTTAATCTACTATGATTGTATATTTTAGATGCGATGCCCAATCAATCTGAGTTCCGCTATCTAATCTTTCCTGGTGCAATTTAGTCGCACTACTTTTATTAATCTTGGGTAGGGATAAAGATATTCTATTGAAAATAATGGATGTAATCAATGAACATTTAAAGATATTAAAGATTTTTCTCTTTGTTCATCCAGAAATTAGCAAATGTTTAAAGTTTTCACATCTGATAGATTCTTTGGAAATATATAATTATTTTCACTCATAAACTTTCCTCTGGCCAGAATAGAAGGAAATCCCAAAACATTTAAAAAGGTAAACATTATATAAGTTTAATCTCCTAGTAAATAGAATTAAGGAGATCAATTCCCATAAACAAAACAGATAAAAGAAAAAAAAAATGTCATAAAGAATGTATAGCAAACGACATGGAGAAATGTAAATAAATAGATGCCCGAGGATCGATTCTCGCTAAATAGAAAAGATAAAAAGTTGAAAAAAGAAAGTAAAATTTTACTTGATATATAGAAGCAATATGAAGGTTAGTCATGTGATAAAATAGGTCTTTGTGACACCATGCCCGATGTATTCCTAAACGAACGTTGTATCTAGTTACAAGCCATAAATATTACTGTCGCTTACAGTACTCCATCTCCAATTATTACAACTATTATTTAGAGTCGTCAAAGCCACTAATAATGGATTATCTAACCCTTTATATAACAACAAAAAGTGATGGTAAAGTTCCATTCGACTCTTCATATCCAAATTTGACGAGTCCAATATCGATGCCAAATTGAAAACCGACGTGGGAAGAATATCCAGGCACCCTTCGTGGATTTCTTTGTTGTTATTGATGTTGGAGGTGGTATTCATTCTATTCGGGTTTATGGGTCGGGATGGGAATTGAACTGGAAGAAATTCAAATAAAGAGGTGAATCCCGCTATAATATTCGTTCAGTGCACCACCTTTTGCACGCAGACGAACATATAGGTTGTATTGAAACTCCCGGTTTCCCATGTGGTTTGGTCACATCACTTCATCAACAGGTGGAAACTATTCATTTGATGCGAACAAACAATAAAACCACCGTAAGAACTCTCGCTTAATAGAATTGCTTCGGCGTAATTCAATTATGATATATTTTACCAATTTTCGGGAAAATGATATTCAGTATTTTTGTGCGGAGACAATAAATTAAGCCTCCGACCCCGTTGTCTACTCAACTTTCAATGTTGTGAGGTTGTAGGATTTGAAGTTTAATGCTATTTCTAGGGACATAGAGGTCACTTAATATAAAATATTCACTTTTTTTTTTGCAAAGACAACAAAGTGAGTCTCATGCTAAGTTGTTTAGTAATGGTCCATATCCACTCTGCTACCCAATACGTAATGTTGTGACTGGTGTAGAGAGGTTATTGGATTTGAAATTTGATGCTGCTAATCGTGGTATATATATAGGTCGCCCATTATGAAATTTGATGACCTCTATGTCACTAGTAGCAACATTAAAATCCAACGACCTCTACACCACAAGTTGCAACATTAAATTTCAAATCCGTCAACCTCTATATAGGCAATGGCAACATTTAATGCTAAATAGCCCGGTGGATATCGACTATGGGTCAAACAACTATTTTTTCTCATTGAAAAGAAACAAGTGAATATTTTCTTAGAAATTAGTAAAATATATCATAATTTAATTCATTAGTGGATTATGAAAACATTTAACATTTATTATTAACTATGACTTAATTTAAAAACAAGGTTATTTTATTTTTCAGATATTTAATCAAATATTGATTGGAATTTCATATTACTCATTTATATGTTGATGATCGCAGTGATTTTTAATGTTAACTAATGGTATTTTTATTATATATAAAAAATAAGTCATTATTTATGAGTTATGAACATTTTATTTTTATGTTGAAAAAGTTTAAAGGTTACAATAGTTTTGTTGATTTAAAAGGTAAATAAGGTGGTGAGTGTCACAATTATTTTAAAAGTTAGATCCAATGTAAGTATAATATGGAAAATATAAGAGAAAGTGCTCTTCATCTTCAACCTTTTTAGTGTTTCAAAGACGACAAACTTTTTCATCGCATTGTGTTTTGGGAATTGAAACTTGTTAAAATTTGTTCTTATTTTAATAATGTTCATTTTCTTCTTAATATTAGACAAGAAAGAGAAATATTTTCTATTTTAAAGATTGGGGTTCATCAACACCTTATGATATCTTAGTTTTTTTTCTTCTAACTCTTTATCATTCCATATTTTCCCCTCAAATTTTGAAGTAATAATAATTTAATATTATCTGTATTATGAGAAATGATCTCCTCCTTTATCTTCGATGGTCTAGTCAAGACTGGGCATCCACATGTCATTCCCACTTGAGAGGAAGGTGGGGGTTTTGGCTAGAGTTAGAAGTAATTTTAGGAAACTTCTTGGATTCCATGTTGTTTAATTACTTGCTATACATAAGAGACATATCATAACAATGCTTTCAATGGGAAAGACTGTATTTATTCAAGAGTATAAAATAGCAGTTGTTTCTTTTATATTATATTGAAACTTATTAAAAATATATTGAGGTTTTTTATTATTCTAAAAATCTACAATTTGATTTTAATACCTTAGATCATGGTTTCTGAAGTCACACTTTAGTCCTACAAGTTTGCAAACAAATTAACAAAGAAACAAAAATATTTATTATCTTAACAAAAAATGGTTGAAATTTATATTTAAAAATGTTAAAAATATACTTAAGATTTTGATTATTTTTAAAAGGTGCAATTTAAAAGTATTTTTTAAGAAAGATTGTGTGTGTGAGAGAAAGAGAGAGAATATGTCCATGTTACTAATAAAAAAAGAAGCATTATATATCCATTTCTTCTTTTCTTCTCATCTATCAATAGGTAAAACAAACAATAAATATAGAAAATATTTTCAATTATAAAATTTAAAAAACTATAGAAATGCATGTGTACTAGGGTATAAAGCCTATGTATTCTTATAAAAAGAATAAATATATAAAGTTGTCACAATTAAATATAAGGGCTATCCATGTGGGTGGGAGTTAATGTTGGATCAACTTCATCACTAATGTTGTCTACCTTGTTAATATGTTGGTGCAAGTATCAATGCATAACGTAATTTCTTCTTGAACTTCATTTCTCTCAACAAAAACTTTACCCACTATGGTATTAACTTCCATACACTCTACACATATTGAGATTATTTTGAATATTTGTTTTTTATATGAGGCACCCATTACCCAACATTCTCCTCAACCTTAATGTCTTTTAGGAGTTTGTGCTCGACCTCAACCTCTTGTTCTTCCTTGTTAATTTTTTCACATGTAGATTGGATGGTATATTCCCAACAATGGCTAGTTGAGGCATCCACATTGACCTAGGCACAAGTGCTAGGAGGAAATTATTTCCTTCTATGATATAGGATGGGGTTTAAGGGATTTTGAAAAAGCATAGTAGGATATCAAGGGAGGCCTGGAAAATAGGTCAAGGAGTAGGATGGTTGGACCAGCGAAAGTTGGCACCCCCCACTAAATCCAAGGGAAAACTCAGAGTGAGAAGGGGTTGGAGACAACAATGACTAGAGGTTGTAGAGCATAGGGGAAGTGAGAAGGTGGAGATAGGAGGCTTGAGAAAACCACTAGAGAAAGTGAGAGACAAAATGAAGGGGATAAATAGTTACATTAGAGTTAGAGCCATCTCAAATAACATAATAAAATATAGAAACAACAAGTGAAACTATTGGATACCATAAAGTATATCGATAACAAGGTCCAATAAATAATAATGGTCATGACATTGGACTAGTCTTACCATAAGATACCAAAGATTCTAAACCTTAATATAGAACTATTGTCACTCCAGTTGACGTGATGTTGCACTAAAAGAGAAATCACAAGAAAAACTTAGAAGAAATGAAATTACCTTAATAAATTGTATATAACAACCATTATATTAAACCACAACATGTATGCACAAATCATGAGCATAATGGATGACATCCTCTAATTTTATAAAATATTATCCTCAACTCACGATCACCCAAGTGGGGTATCTTCCTCAACTCTGGATCACCCAAGTGGGGTATATAATTTTATACTTAATAAAAAATATTTTAACATTTAAATATTTCAATTTCAATGCAAAATATTTAATTACACCGACAGGAATCCCCCCTATTGGAATTGGCTACTTTAATCATTTTACTAATTAAAGAATTTGATTAGATGGTTTAAATTTAAATATGCCAGTATATTATCGGCATCGCCACTATATCAATGGATGGAATTCACACAACTAACTTCCCTACATACCTAAATCATATGATTAAACCATGTTTAAATTAATTTTTTACAAAGCCTAATTATAAATTTACCATGCCATTTGTAAATTGCCACCTATTAAGATTAAGATGAAGTGGGAGGATTACAAAAAAAATTGATACATGTATCACAGTAGTGGAAACTTGTGATCTATTGATTGTTTTCAATTTCAAAATGTTAATAACACGTGTCCAATTCCGAATAATAACTGTAGAAATTTTTCAATTTCAAAATGTTGATAACATGTGTCCAAGTCCAAATAACAAGTGTCCTTTTCTTGCCTCGACATGTTTCATTAACTTGTCTGTCATTTTAACCATTTCATTATGTTCCAAATAATAGCCCTACTTTTATTCTCCCTTCTCAAGAGTAGTAGAAAATATCTTAGGAAAGATTGCTCATAACACTCTGGATACATGCATAGCACCAACTATGAAATGTTTACAGAAAGTTATGGCCGCGCCTACGAAAATTTCAAGTATGGAAGTACAAAAAAGATTGTTGAGCTTCACACATTCATCAACAAATTGGTAAAAATAATGTTTCTAATTGTTTAAATTACAATGATATATTCAATAAATGGTTAAATCAGCGATATTATTGGTTTAAATTGCAAATATTAGATTTTATTGCTCTGGCGAATAATGGAGATATGTACTTAATAAAAATTTGTAGAGAAGTTTAACAAAACTAAGGCAATATTTTTATTCAAATGGATTCATTGTTTCATGTAGCTGTAGAAAATAGTTTGTTCTTTATATTGTGGTTGTAAGTTATTTTCTATAATCAATTTATTTGTAATTTTATATAATTTTACCCTCTCAAAATGTTTTGCTAATATAATGGAATATCAAAATTACAAAGATCAACTTTCATTTTTTCTTAAAAAAGGTTTTTCACTCACTATTAATAAAATACCATAATTACAAAGATTAACTTTTCATTTTTATGAGATAAGTTTTTCGCTCACTATTAATAATCCTCTATCTATGTTGATTTTGGTTTAGATATAGTGGATAAATTTTTTAGTGAGAATGAATTACATATAATAATTGCATCATTGTAACATGTAATTATATTCTCGAGAGACCTGTTTTACAAAATTTATTTTCATTTTCCAGCAAGAATAGAGATTTTTACATTATTGGGAGAGGAGACATGTACATTCTGAGGGGGAAATGGTTGCAGTGAATCTGAAAAATAATTTTCTCGTATGCCAATAAAGCGCCAAAAACGTTACTAGGGGACCATTTCACTTACCAGAAGGGAAGATAATTTCACCTATTTCATCTAACACCATTATATGAGGATCATAATACTCACAGTAATTTATGACATACTCACCCTCTATTTCAGGTCTCAATTATAGAAGAGGGCAACAATCACATATGATGGTTGATGAAAATGTTCTTAGCTGATACATAGGGGAGGCCATAACATGAAGAAATAAAGAAACTAAAAAGTGTGGAAACATATAGAAATCTACAGAACTGTTCCACCTGCTTGTTTTTAATAATCTTCCCAAAAATAATTATGCAGAAATTTGGTATTAATGTATCATTTGTATTAATTAATATTTGTATTAATTAATGATTTTGTGCTGATTTAGATTTTCTATTAATTTATATATTTTTCTTCTTCTTGTATTTTTATTCAATATAATTTTATAGAAGTGCTAGTAATATCTTTAACAAATAGCACCAGAATATAATTAACTTCTAAGAAAGAGAAGAAATTAGGTTTTTAATGTTCATTCAATTAAAAATGAATGTTTTTTAATAATATAAGAATTAAAATACTTTTACATTCTCATCATATTTCCACTAAATTTATGTGACTATTATTTTTAGGTTTTATTAAATTACCAATTTAATAAGATATATATTAAAAAATTAGCTACATTTCATCTTCCTTGAATTTAAATACTTCATAAAAATAATAATCTTTACATCTACATTAATTTTAAAATGCAATTATGTTAACAATATTCCATCCTAGAAGAGATAAAAAAATATTTCCTATATCAGAAGATGGAGATGGCTTTATGTTAGTTATTTATATTTTTATTTGGGAGGTTGAATTGAGAGATTGATAATATGCATAGCTAAGTTTAGTTTGTTTTTAAAATTTTAATTCTACATTTAACTACAGTGAATAGTTGAACAATATACAACATAAATATTTTGATCTATTATAGGAAACCACAATGATAACTCTAAAACCATAATGGATATAAAACATATTTTTTCCAGTGATTCTTTTCAAATTCAATCAGTTACAACATTTTAGTTTGTTTGGTTGTTGTTTATACCAACAAATCTTGAAGGAAAATTTTAAAAGTGGTTCATAAAGAATTATTATATACCTATTTAGTTAATTGTATACTAGTGAACCCAGATGTGGGTGCCTCGTAATGCTCGATCAGCCTACCACATGGCCTCTCCAATGCCGAGCAGCTGTCCTCGCCACGAGGCAGCACATGGCCCTGGAGTGGGTGCCATTAAATATGAATTCATTCCGCCCGGTGCCATTACTGAAATTCACTTCGACTGTTGTGACTTCGTTCCCTCCCATCCTCGTTGTAGAGTGCCCTTCCCATTTATGGGCAATGGAGCCACCTCGCCTCCACACTTCTCCCTCTGTCTCATTGTCAGTTTAGCATTCAACTCTGTTAATTCTTGTTGCACCTCCACCCCTCACTTCACCCTTTAAATTCCATCTTCCCACTCGCTCCATGCTGCTTACAATTTCACAGCCCGCCCTCCTCACTCTGCTCACTCGTCTGGCTTGCACTTTCAAAATTTGGCAGCCTCAATGCCTCGCCACCATCACATGCGCTGCTGCAGAGGCGGAGGCCGAGGCTCACCTTCCCCTCCTCCCATCCTAGCCATGGTGGAATGCTATGTGGAATTCTTCTTGGATGTGGTTTCATCGGAGGTTCTTAACCCGCAGCATCTCTTAGCCCTCATCTCTCGTCGCCTTCATGAAGCTCATACCATCCCATCTCATTCGAGGTCCAGGAAAAGGATGCACAAATCAACTCTGTCATTATCTTACCTTCAACAACCCCCAAAAATGGCGGCTCTTCCCATCAAGCCTTTGGAGGATTCTTCGAACAACGATGGTAGCAGCATCTCCACAGAAGGTGGAAAAGCAGCAGTAGCGGGTGCTTGTTCAACCTCCACGCCTGAATAGGACCCCCAGCTTTCCAAGCCAGAGGATGGCCTCTCCGATTATGGTTGCTTCATTGAGGAAGATCAGCCTCCCCAACTAATTCAAGATGACAAGAACTAGAACGCTTAGCACCATGGTTCCTCTTTTTATTTTTTTCTCCAGCTCAATTATCATTTTGATGTTTATTTACTTTCTGCATGACAAAATTAGATACTAGCTACTACTATTTTATGTTGGTTTCCACTATAGGGGAAGCACCATTTATGCTCCATGGACTAGTTTCTGGGCTGGTTTCCCCACCAGGGGCAGGCCCATTTTTGTATTTTTAAATTTCCTCTTTCCCACCAGAATTGGCTAACTCAACAATTCCGGTTAGAATGTTGAACTTTATCACTTTACTTTTTGTATAATATAATAGAATATAATCATATTTAAAAAATATATATATATACCAGTCAAGCTATGTTGCCCCTCTCCGGAATTCAACATTGGTCCTTTGCACAATATGGTAATTAAAGTATTGGTGTATTGCTAATTACATAATGAAACATTCTTATATGTTTTTTATATAATTGAATTTAGATATGTTTTAAGGATTTATTTTTATCATTTTAAGTAATTTTTATAAATAATATTGTATAAGAAAGACATCTTCAAAGTATTGAAGAAACCAAATATTATTTAAATTTAGTGTTGAGCAATTTTATCTATGATAACATTTTGTTTTATCTATAAAATTATCATATCAAAATATTCAACCTTCCAGTAATTTGTATTATTCAAATAACTACTATTTACCATAATAATGTGTTGTATTTAAAAAATGTAAAGTTGACTAGCACTTAAATGTTTCATCACATTCATTAATTACAATTCTAGTGCTTGTAAATCCAATACTATTACAACTCTAAGTGATCAATGATGCAAAATCAAAGTAATATTTGAGTTAGTAAGGAATTTTATATAAGTAACTATACTTGTATTTAAATTTGAGTTTTTAAATTTTCAAGTTAGATTTAGAAATATTATGTTTAATATTTAGATTTAATATTAGCTTTATAGTACTAGGTTTAATAATAATAATATTAGGTTTTTTAATAATAATAATATTTTGGATTTATAATAATATTAGGCTTGTATAATAATAGTTAATAACATTATTAATGATTATTAATAATTATATTTTATCATTAATTTTAACTAATATTGAAATTAACAACAATTATAGAATATTAATATTAATGGTTACTAACTTTTCTCTTAAAAATTAACACTTAGAAAAATAATATTAATAATATTAGTAATTTCATTATTATTAGTTATAATTAATTAATATTACATTAGATTAATATTACCAATTAATAATAATATTAATTAATGGTAGTAGTTTTATGTTTAATATTATTAATATTAAAGGTAAATTTACTAATGGTTGGATACTTTACTTATCCTTACTTATATTATGTAGAACAACTTTGTCTATGTGACAACTTTCACTTTTAGGTTTATTGTGTTATATAATATATTTGATACTATTTAAGTTTATAAATTGGTTATGTATTTTAATCAATTAAAATATATACTAATGGGCCCTATATTATAATTGATTAACAAATTTATTTTTTATTAAATATAGACAATTAATTTTTCATTTATATGTTTCTAGGTGATTAATGTTGATGCAAAATTATGGTGATATTTTTGTTAGTAATTATTTTTGTATAATTGACTCTATTTGTATTTAATATTTATGAGATATGCCATAATTATTTATAATTATGTTTAATATTAAATATAGGTTTTTAAATATTAGGTTTATATTTATAGATATTAAATTTAATATTATTTAGGTTTTATAATATTAGGTTTAGTTTTAATAATAATATAATATTATTATTTTAGATTTATAATAATAATAGGTTTGTATAATAATGACTAATAACATTATTAATGATTTTTAATAATAGGAATATAAGAATTAACTAATAACAATTAGCATACAAGAATTAATTGATGCAAAATTATGATGATATTTGAGTTAGTAATTAATGTTGTAGAATTGACTCTACTTATATTTAATATTTATGAGATATGTGATAATCATTTATAATTATGTATAATATTATATTTAGGTTTTTAAATATTAGGTTTTTATTTTTAAATATTAGATTTAATGTCATTTACGTTTTATAATATTAGGTTTAGCTTTAATAATAATATAATATTATTATTTTATATTTATAATAATAATAGGTTTGTATAATAATGATTAATAACATTATTGACCATTGTTATTAATAATATTTTCATATCGAATTTTAATAATATTAACATTTTAATAATTATACAACATTAATATCAATTATTAATAATATTTTCTTCATAAAAACATTCATAAGAGTAACAGCAATTATTATTATTATGTTTAGGTTTAAATTTATTAATATTAGGTTATTATAGTAATGGTTAATAATATTATTATTGGCCATTTTTAATACTATTTCAATCTCGGATGCGGGTGTCTAGCTGGAGGAATAAGTTGATGGGACTTGGGATGGGCAAGTGGCGGGGACACTTGGCCACCCATGCCATAGCCATGTGCATACGTCTCCACCGCGGTGTAGTCATCAAGGCTGCATTTAAGCAGAACGAAGGCCGAGAACCAGCCATCACTCTCACTCGTGCCTCCGTATGGATTTCTTTTCACCAGCACTTTGATCACATTAATGGGCTAATCAAGCCGGGTGAGCATAGAGGAAACTTCGCCCTGGGTTTTAATATGGATGATGGCAGAGGAAATTTAGTCGCTCCTCCTCCGCTGCAGAGCTTCTGCTCCCCTTCGGTTGTGAGTCCCTGCTCCTGCACTGCAACGGGAAGACGGTGCCATCTTTCTTGCTGCATTGAGCTGGGAGATGGGCTTCACTTATCTCGAATTGGCCTCTGCAATTTGAACACTGTCACCTTGGACCTCCTTTTCACTTCGTTCACTCCTCGCTCTACTTCCCTAACTCCTCATTTTCCAACCTCTGAGCCTGTCACCATGACGAGACTGCGTCACTGCATGAGATGTCATAGGGGCAGCACTAGAAGCCGTCTTCAGTGCACCCCCACCTCTTCCAACTCTGTTTCCTCATCTCCCTCCTCTGACTACTTCATAGGTAGGTACCCGAATATAAGAAGTGGTAGGGGGAGATACCATGCTACTAGTCTCATAATGGATTCTCCCGCACCTGCCACCCCTGTTTCTCTCACTTCAAATACGCCCCAGACAGCTCAATTATTCTTCAATTTCTCCCTGAATCGCCCCCGTATCATTGCTTCCATCTCGATTATGTTCAAGGAGGAACCAACGTGCACCAGCGTGCATCCAAGAAGGACAACCACAGCGACAGCTGAGGACATGGACGAGAAGAAGCGGCAAGTGGATAAGGACAAAGAAAAAGCTCCAAGTGATAAGGAGAAGGTTCTTCGCGGGCATGAGCACTCCAAGCAGAGCGCTACCTCAAATGTGGACAAGCCAAGGGAGGATGATGACATGGAGGCCTACAGGTGCCTCATTATTGAAGAACCACCTCCTCATCATGATGTTTAAGCATTCACAATGTGTTTGGTTTTTGTTTTACGAGTCGCAACTCTATGGGATTGAACTTGAATTTTTAGCAATGTTATCAAGTAGTTTTTGTCTAACAGTATATAATATATGCAAAGAACAGTGGAATCCAAGGCTGATACCCCTGCGTGGGCATTACATTAGCACAATGTATGGACTGGACTGGTTTCCCCTAGTGGGCAGTCAATTTTCAGTTTCTTTTGCTGAACATGCCACATTTTTTGGGCAAAGTTAAGGCTTCGGCCGCGATGTAAACTACTCTTCCTCTTTAATAGATTTAATATAATTTAGAAAAAAAAAATACTATTTTAACATTAATTCTAACTAAATTAATATTAACAATTATATAATATTTATAACAATTATAGAATACTAATACTAATACTAATATCAATTATCAAATATTAATATTAATATTTTTATTATTTTTAATATTAATATTAACATTAATTATTATTATTAATTAGTATGAATGCCAATATTAATATTATTGTTAATATTTATAAACATTAATTTTAACATTAATTATTAATATTAATAACATTAAATAATATTATTATGGTCATGGTCCAATGTCACATTATGACAACCATGGTCATCCATGGTCCAACATTGCATTGTGACAAAGATTGTCTCAACATGAAAATCAAGCTTGGTCCAATGTCGCATTATGAAAAATATTGTCTCAATTTGAAAATCAATCATGGTCAACCATGGTCCAACAACGCATTGTGAGAAAGATTGTGTCAATATGAAAATCAACCATGGTTAATGATGGTCAACCATGTTTATTTTAGGGTTTATACTATTTATTCAAATGTCGCATTGTGACAAGGACAGTCTCATTATGAAAATAAATCACGGTCAACCATGGTCAATATGAAAATAAAACATGGTGAATCATGGTCAACCATGGTCTGTCGTCACATTGTGACAAAGATTGTCTTAATATGAAAATCAACCATGGTCAACCATCATCGACCATGGTTAACCTTGATTGACCATGGTTAACGGTGGTCAATCACAGTCAACTATGGTCCGACGTCACATTCTGACAAAGATTTTCTTAATATAAAAATGAAACTTAGTCAATCATGGTCAACCATGGTTAAAAATGGTCAATAATCATGATCATGTTTTGACAAAGATTGTCTCTTGGTCCAACATCACATTTGACAAAGATTGTCTCAATATGAAAATCAACAATGCTCAACCATGGTCCAACATTGTATTGTGACAAATATTTTCTCAATATAAAAATAAATCATGTTTAACCATGGTCAAATTCTACATTGTGAAAAATATTGTATTAACATAAAAAACAACCATGGTCAACGATGGTCAGCAATGTTTATTTTAGGGTTTATAATATTTATCTTAGGGTTTATATATTGAGTTTATAATATTAAACCCTTAGGTTTAATATTATTCCCTTGGGTTTTTAGTATTAATCCCTTGTGTTTTTTAGTCCTTTGGATTTATAATATCAATCCATTAGGTTTATAATCATGGTGAGCCATGGTACAATGTCACATTGTAACAAATATTATCTAGATATGAAAATCAACCATCATCAACCATTGTCAACTATGGTCCAACATCACATTATAACAAATATTATCTCAATATGAAATTCAATCATGATCAACCATCTTCGATCATAGTCAACCATGGTCAAATATCACATTGTGACAAAGATTGTCTCAAAATGAAAATTAAACATGGTCAATCACAGTAAATATGAAAATAAATAATTTTTAATCATGGTCAACCATGGTCTAACTTCCCATTGTGACAAATATTGTCTCAATATCAAAATCACCCATCGTCACCCATCGTCAACTATTATCAACCATGGTCCAACGTGGCATTGCTACAAACCTTGTCTCAAAATGAAAATAAACCATGGTCAATCATGGTTAATGATCATCAAAAATCATGGTCACATTATGACAAAGTGTCTCATGGTCCAACGTCACATTCTCACAACCATGGTCATCCACGACCAATCATGGCCAACCATAGTCTAATGTCGCATTGTGACAAAAATTGTCAGTATGAAAATGAATCATGGTCACCCATTGTCAATCACGACCAACCATGGTCAACCATGGTCCAACATCACATTTTCATAAATATTATCTTAGTATGAAAATAAATCATGGCTAACCATGGTCCAACGTCGCATTGTGACAAATATTGTCTCAATATGAAATTCAACCATGGTGAACCATGTTTTTTTAGGGTTTATAATATTTATCTTAGGGTTTATATATAATGGATTTAAAATATTAATCCTTTTGGTTTTTTAGGTTTTTAGCATTAAGTCTTTTTTTTATTAGTGCCTTAGGTTTATAATATCAATCCTTTGGGTTTATTAATCTAAGGGTTCATATTCCTAGGGTGTAATATTATTGATAGGGTTTAGAATGATAATCTTAGGGTTTAATATAGATCCCTCAGGTTTATAATCCATTAGGTTTATACTATAAATTCCTTGTGTTTATAATATTAATAATAGGGTTTATATTCCTAGGGCTTAATATTAAGCATATTGTTTACAATATTAATCTCTTGGGTTTATTAATTTTATGGTTTATATACCTAGGGTTTCATATTAGCCCTAGGGTTTTACGTTATTCCCTTGGGTTTTTAATATTAATCCTTTGGGTTAATTAATCCCTTGGGTTTATAATATTAATCGTAAGGCTCATGATATGAACATTAGGGAATAATGTTTCTTTTATGGTTTATATTATTTAAATTAGGGTCTATATCCCTTTGGTTTATAGTATTAATATGTTGGGTTTAATATTATTCCCCGAGGTTTATAATCCCCTGTGGTTTTAGCATCAATCACTTGTTTTTATTAGTGCCTTAGGTTTATAATATCAATCCCTTAAACATATATCAATCCCTTGGGTTTATTAATCTAAGCGTTCATATTCCTAAGGTATAATATTATTGATAGGGTTTATAATATAAATTCTAGGGTTTAATATAAAACCCATGGGTTTATAATCTATTAGATTTATAATCTATATTCCTTGAGTTTATAATATAATGAGATGGTTTGTATTCGTAGGGTTTAATATTAAGCCTTTTGTTCACAATATTAATCTCTTAGGTTTAATAATTTTAGGGTTTATATTTCTAGGGTTTAATATTCATCCTAGGGTTTAATGTTATTCCCTTGGATTTATAATCCCTTGGTTTTTTTAATATTAATCCTATGGGTTTTTTAATCCCTTGGGTTTATAATATTAATAGTAAGGTTCATTGTATGAATCTTATGGTATAATTTTTATTTTAGGGTTTATAATATTTAACTTAGGGTCTATATCCCTTGGGTTTATAGTATTAATCCCTTGGCTTTAATATTATTCTCTGAGGTTTATAATCCCTTGCACTTTTAGTATTAATCTCTTGGGTTTATTAGTCCCTTAGTATTATAATATCGATTGTTTAATACTATAACATTGGAATGGTACAAAAATGTATCCAACGTCACAATGTGACAAACATTATGAAAATAAGTCTAACAATCATTATCACAATGTTACATTACTTTGTAATTTTATTCAATGTCGCACTATTACATTACAAAAATAGAGTTTAATAGAGGTTTATAATATTAGGGTATTTTAATATTGAGTTTATAATATTAATGTTTAATATTGGGTTTCTAATTTGTAGTATTGGGGTTTATAATATTAAACTTAGGGTTTAATATCAATCCCTTGAATTTTTAATATTAATCCTTTGGGTTTATCAATCCCTTAGGTTTATAATACTAGCACAACCAATTTACCAATGTGGTTGATATACACTAATAGGAATATATATATGAAGCACATATTCAACCACATTACTAATGTGATTTATATATGTTGATAGGCATTTATCAATAATATTAATAATTATTAGAGGTATAACATTAATGTGGCTATTAAATATTCAATATTTCTACTTATTAATCACTATATAAATAACACACACATACGCATATTTATTTATTTAACAATAAAAAAAATTAACATAATATAATAATAATACAGGATTATTAATAATAATACTTATTTAGCCAGCATCGTTATATTAATGATTAATATAAATTTATTAAGATATTAATATAAATATCTATATCTTGTATACATAATGATAAATTTATGAACGGTTCCTTGATAAAAATATTAAATCAATTATTATAAGTCCTCATATTATAAAATCCAGCATTATAAACCCTAAGATTAATATTTTAAACCTAACATGATATGTATTATTTGGTTTTATAATATTAATCTTAGGGTTTAATATCAATCCCTTTGGTTTATCAATCCCTTAGGACTATAATATTAATCCCTTGGGTTTAAAACTATTCCCCTTGGTTTATAATCCATTGAGTTGATAATATTAATCCCTTAGGTTTATTAATTCCTTGGATTTATAGTATTAATTTCTTAGATTTATAATATTAATTCTAAGGCTTATAATACTAATATTAATGTTCATATTCCTATGGTTTAATATTAATCCTAGGGTCTAATGTTATTCCCTTTGGTTTATAATTCCTCGTGTTTTTAATATTAATCCAATGGGTTTAGAAATATCTTGATTTTATAATATTGTTTTTAGGGTTTCTAATATTAATCATAGGGTTTATATTCTAAGGGTTTGATATTAAGCTTATGGTTTATAATATTAATCTTATAGTTTAATATTAATCCCTTTCGTATATAATCCATTTAGTGTATAGGATTAGTCCTTTAGGTTTATTAATCTTAGGGCTTATGTTCCTAGTATTTAATATTATCGAGAAATTTAATGTTATTCCCTTTGGCTTAAAATCCTTTGTATTTTTAATATAAACCACTTAGTTTTATTAATGAGATAGATTTATAATGTTGATCCTAAGGTTTATAATATTAATCTTAGGGTTTAATGCTTATTTTAGGGTTTATAATATTTACCTTAAGGTTTATATCCCTTGGGTTTATAATATTAATTCATTTTGTTTAATGTTATTCTCATGTGTTTATAAGCTCTTTTGTTTATTAGTCCCTTGCATTTATGATATTAATCTCTTGGGTTTATTAATCTTAGGGTTCATATTCCTACGATGTAATATTATTCATAAGGTTTATAATATAAGTCCTAGGGTTTAATTTAAATCTCTTGGCTTTATAATCCATTGGGTTTAAAATAAAATTCCTTCAGTTTATTAATCCATTCATTTAGAATATTAATATCTTCACTTTAATATTAATATTAATTTCTTGGATTTCTAATTTAATATTAATATTAATCTCTTGGATTTCTTTTCAGTTTAATATTAATCCCTTCGATTTATAATTTGTAATATTAGGGCTTATAAATTAATCCTCGAGGTTTATAATACTAATATGTTAGGTTTATCGATCCCTTGGGTTTATAATATTAATCTGTTTGGTTTATTAATCCCTTCGATTTATAATACTAATAATTAGTTGGGTTCATTAATTCCTAGGTTTTTTAATATCTTTGGTTTAAAATATTAATAATTAGTTGCATTCATTAATCCCTTCGGTTTATAATTTTAATCCCTTGGGTTTTATTCCCTAGGTTTTATAATATTAATTGCTTAGGTGTATTGATCGCTTCTGTTAATAATCCACAAAGTTTACAATATTAATACTCAGGTTTCTAATATTAATAATATCTTTGTGTTTATTAATCACTTGGGTTTTTAATGTTAATTGCTTTGGTTTATCAATCTTTTGGGATTTTAATATTAATCCCATGGATTTTTAATATGTTTGGTTTTTAATATGACTAATCCCTTGGGTTTATTAATCCATTTGGTTTATAATATTCATCCCATTGGGTTTATAATATCAATCCATTTGGTTTACAATATTAATCTCTTGGGTTTATTTCCCCTCGGGTTTATAATATTAATCCTTTGGGTTTATAATATTAAGGTTTTTTATATTGGGTTTATAATTTCACATTTAGTATAAGGTTTCAAGTGTTCAATTTTTAGTATTGGGGTTTATAATTTTATGGTTTATAATATTAATATTAATCCTATAGGTTTATTAATATTAAGGGTTAAAAATATTTTTCCCTTGGTTTTTTAATATTTATAATCCGTTGGGTTTATAATATTAACCCATTAGGTCTATTATTCCCAATGGTTTATAAAATTAATCACTTTGATTTATATCATTAATACCTTTGGTTTATTATTAGAGTTTATAATAATAATCTTATGGTTTATAATATTAATATTTGGGCTTATAATATTGGGTTTTATGAGGTTAGGGCTTATAATATTAAGTGTAATATTAAAGGCTAATATCATGATGTATCACATTGTTCTTATTAACAATGTAACATTTTAATTCTAGGGTAGTGTTTTCCATTTAGTTTATTTTCCCTTGGGTTTATAATAGTAATATGGGTTTATAATATTAAACCATTGGGTCTATTATTCCCAAAGGTTTATAAAATTAATCACTTCTTTTTATATCATTAATACCTTTGGTTTATTATTAGAGTTTATAATACTAATCTTATGGTTTATAATATTAAACTTTAGGCTTATAATATTGGGTTTTATGAGGTTAGGGTTTATAATATTAGGTGTAATATTAAAGTTTAATATAATGATGTATCACATTGTTCTTATTAACAATGTAACATTTTAATCCTAGGGTTTAGTGTTTTCCATTTAGTTTATTTTCCCTTAGGTTTATAATAGTAATCCCTTGGACTTATAATATTAAACCCTTCTATTTATTTCCCCTTGGGTTTATAATATTAATCCTTTGGATTTGCTATATTGTAGATTTTAATTTTTAGTTTATAATATTGCATTTAATATGAGGATGTCAAATGTTCGGTTTTTAATAATAATAATCCAATTTTAAGGTCACGAGCAAGTGAGACACCAAATTGGTGTATGAGACCCCCTTGTTTGTGGGACAAGGGACCCACTCCGTGCAACGATTTGACTGCTAAGTCTACGAAGGCATACATACTCTACCCCGCTCTAGTTTTGAACCTATGACCTCTTAGGAGGAAACACATGCTCTTAACCATTAGACTCACTCAAGTTGTATTAGGTATATAATATTGGGTTTAATATCAATTTTTTTAATATTAGGGTTTATAATATTAATCTTATGGTTTAAAATATTTACTTTAAGGTTTATAATATTAATCTTAGGGTTTATAATGTTGGATTTTATAATATGAAGATTTAGAATAATTGATTTAATATTTTTATCTAGGAATCATTCATAAATTTATCATTATGTATAAAAGACATTGATAACTATATTAATATGTTAATAAATTTATATTAATCTATAAGATAACAATGATTGATAAATAAGTATTATTAGTAATAACTCTATATTATTATTATATTATGTTAATTTTTGAATTTTTAAATAAATATACATATGTGTGTGTTATTTATATAGTGATTAATAAGTACAAATAGTGAATATTTGATAGCCACTTTAACACTATATCTCTAATAATTATTAATATGATTGATAAATGCCTATAGAATTATATCAACCAGATTGATAAATGTGATTATACTAATAATAATAAACTGAAAAACACAAAAATATTAAACTTTGTATGTTACATTTTCCAACTAATTCCAAGAAAATGAAATAGTTATCGCCAATTCCAACGTTTGGTTTGAACCTTAAATTTATCACAAAAAAATTAAATCCAATTTCGAAAATTTTAGTTTACTCTAGGCTCTTCCCTCTCTCCCCCTCCATCTGCCATTTGTGCCTTCATTAGTAGTGTATGTGTCATGTCCACACCAAATAAATCGAAAACCAACACGACATGTTCTGCCTTTCTATCCCCTAAAATTGTATGTTTTGGGTAAGAGTTGATATTCTCAATCTAAAAAAATAAGTGTTGAATATGAGCATGATATGCTTCAAACCAAAGAAAAAGGACACCCATGTGGCTTTCTTCCAGATGCAAGGCAGGACAGATTGATGGTAGGCATCCAGCTTTATGAGAGTGGGAGTAAGCTAACGAGTCGATATTTTGCCCCTCAGATTACGCATTGACTTATCGCCAACAAGATCCTACGGCAGACTACTCCACCCACGGATGGACCCATGGGCCCCATCTTATGGACAGACATTTCTCCCGGTAGGAACTCCTTCTCGTCCACTAGCAGCTTGTTGTTATCATCCGCTAGTAGCTCCATCTATATGGTTTGGATAACTCTTCTCTGTATATACAATGATTTGAATTTGGAAACCCTTCAAAACCTGAAATTTGAATTTCTTTAACTCCCACACTGATTTATTTACATTTGCTTCTGCTTTCAATGGGAAGAGACGACATTCTCCAAGATCTGTTGGGAAAGGGGATATTCATTTGCCATAGTCATGCCTGGAATGGAATGTGCAGCGGAAGGTTGTCAATTCCTCTTTCTAAGTAAGTTTTTTATGAAATTGTGGAAGAGGAACATATCGACTTGTTTATGATTTACAACATGCTAGTGAGAAAGGTAGTGTGTTGGATTTGCATAATATTTTGCAACTATTTACATTAAATACTATTTGCAAGGTTGTGTTAGAAGTCAATCCAACGTATATGTAATTACTTTCCGCATGCAAAGTTATACAATAAATTAAGTAAGCATTGAGTTAGTTGAGTTGAGTGATAAATATATTTAGTGAGTGAGTTAGAGAGTGAATTAAGTGAGAGTTGAGAAAGTTAAGTTATATAATAGATAAGTGTGTGCATCTCAAGAAATTTAGGTTAAATACCCTTCACCGGGTTGATTGTATTCATTGTGATTGAGTGAGATTGCAGTTCGTTGATTAATAGAAGAGCCGCAGCTCGTTTGTGTTTCATGTGTGAAATATCTATGTTATTATGTGTTTATATCCTTTTCCATTCCAACAAATTGATATCAGCGTTGAGGAAGGATCAGAAGATCCATGGGCTAGCTGAGCCAGAGAAGAAGACCAAGAGTAGAAGGCCGACAAATTTAAAAAAAAAATGTTTGCAAACCGAGAGGTCCACACATTTTCAATGCATCAAATGCGGAGGTCCGCAACTTTTTTGTTGAAAAACTGCGGAGGTTTCATCAAACATATGTTTCGTGCAATATCAGGTTTAATCCGTGGTTTATTGGTTTCGGAGATGAAAATTTAGTTTTTAAAGGCATACAACCGTGAGGCTGACAGTGGTAAGAAATATACCAATCCATACGACCAATAGCAGTGGTCTTAGCAGTCAATAGGACGAGAATTTTTTTTTTAAACGCTCTTTAAAAGGAGGCTTTAAATTATACGTGGAAACTTTAGAAGGGTGATTTAATATACAATATTAAGCCCATCCCAAATCTTAAAAGCCATTCGATTTTTGAGTCGAGTCATAAATGAATGCATTAAAGATATTTTTTTTAAAAAGGCATGAAAGGATATATCTTATAGTAAGTCTTTATTAAAATATTTTATTATAAAAGATATTTTCTATATATAATTTTTTTTTTTAAATATTTATTATATAAAATAATGTATTAGGGTTTTATTGAAAGGGATTTTTTTAAGGAGCTTTGAAAAGTCTTCATAAAAAGGAGAAATTTAGGGTTTTTATGAGAGAAGATTTTTTTTTTTAAGCAAGATGGCCACATCAATTTTTTAGCCACAACTTCCTTCTTTCACTGGGAAAGATTATGATGTGCGGGCTATTAAAATGGAGACCATGTTAAAAGTGCATGATGTTTGGGATTATGTCAAGTTCGGGTTTGCAGAACCTCAGAACGACGTAGAAGAACGAGCCCTCAGTAATGCATACAGAGAGCAATAGAAGAATGACAAGAGGAACAATGCACAAGTGTTGCTTCTTATCCAGCGGGGAGTGGACTGAGCAGTGTTCTAGAAGATAATGATAACTTCTTTAGCAAAGGAAGCATGGGAAACTTTGGTGACAAGAGATCAAGGTATGGCCAAAGTCAATATTGTTAAATTACAGAATACTAGGAGAAATTTTGAAAGTTTGCAGATGAAGGAGATATAGGACATTGATTCCTTCATGAATAGGGTCATGTCTGTCGTCAATCAGTTAAAAATATATGGTGAAGATATTAAAGATCGAACAGTGATTGAGAAGGTTCTTAGATCTTTGTCTACCAAGTTTGATGTTGTGGTAGCAGCCATAGAAGAAGCCAAGGATTTGGAAAAAATGATAGTTGATGAGTTGATGGGGTCAATTCTTCTGCATGAGGCAAGGATAGATAGAAATAAGGATTCCACTTTAGAAACTGCCTTCAAAAGTCAAGTTTATATTTCAATAAGTCGAGGCAAAAGTTGATCGAGAGCCAGAGGACGAGGCGGAAGTTATGGTGGTCAGAGAGATGGCCGAGAAGAGCATGAGCATCAAAGTGGAAGTAGTAGTAGTAGAATCTTTCACAAAAATCAAAGGTTTGACAAATCAAAGGTGAAATGTTATGATTGCAATAAATTTGGTCATTATGCTCATGATTATAGGAAGAAGATAGTTGATCAAGGAAATCAGAGAGCTAATGTTAGTACAAACAATATTAACTCCATGTTCCTCATATATTATGGTTTTATTGAAAGGGATTTTTTTTTTTAAGGAGCTTTGCAAAGTCTTCATAAAAAAGAGAAATTTAGGGTTTTTATCACAGAATATTTTTTTTTGAAGCAAGATGGCCACATCAAGTTTTCAGCCAAAACTTCCTTCTTTCACTGGGAAATATTATGATGTGTGGGCTATTAAAATGGAGACCATGTTAAAAGCGCATTATGTTTGGGATCATGTCAAGTTAGGGTTTGCAGAACCTCAGAACGATGCAGAAGAACGAGCCCTCGGTAATGTAGGCAGGGAACAATGGAAGAAAGAAAAGAGGAAGAATGCATAAGCATTGCTTCTTATCCAGCAGGGAGTGGACCAAGCAGTGTTCCAGAAGATAATGATAACTTCTCCAGCAAAGGAAGCATAGGAAACTTTGGTGAAAGGCGATCAAGATATGGGCAAAGTCAATATTGTTAAATTACAAAATACTAGGAAAGATTTTGAAAGTCTGCAGATGAAGGAGATAGAGGACATTGATTCCTTCATGAATAGGGTCATGTTTGTTGTCAATCAGTTAAAAATCTATGGTGAAGATATTAAAGATCGAACAGTGATTGAGAAGGTTCTTAGATCTTTGTCTACCAAGTTTGATGGTGTGGTAGCAGCCATAGAAGAAGCCAAGGATTTGGAAAAAATGATAGTTGATGATTTTATGGGGTCAATTATTTTGCATGAGGTAAGGATAGATAGAAATAAGGATTCCACTTTAGAAACTGCCTTCAAAAGTCAAGTTTATATTTCAATGGGTCGAGGCAGAGGTTGATCAGGAGGCAGAAGATGAGGTGAAAGTTATGGTGATCGAAGAGATGGCCGAGAAGAGCATGAGCATAAAAGTGGAAGTAGAAACAGCAGAATATTTCACAACAATCAAAGGTTTGACAAATGAAAGGTGAAATGTTATTATTGTAATAAATTTGGTCATTCTGCTCGTGATTGTAGGAAGAAGATAGCTGATCAAGGAAATCAGAGAGCTAATGTTAGTCCACAGAATAATAACTCTGTGTTCCTCATATATTAGGGTTTTATTGAAAGGGAATGTTTTTCAAGGAGCTTTGCAAAGTCTTCATAAAAAATAGAAATTTAGGGTTTTTATCAGAGAAGATTTTTTTTTTGAAGCAAGATGGCCACATCAAGTTTTCAGCCATAACTTCCTTCTTTCACTGGGAAATATTATGATGTGTGGGATATTAAAATGGAGACCATGTTAAAAGCGCATGATGTTTGGGATCATGTCAAGTTCGAGCTTACAGAACCTCAGAGCGACGCAGAAGAAGGAGCCCTCAGTAATGCAGACAGGGAGCAATGATAGAAACAAAAGAGGAAGAATGCACAATTGTTGCTTCTTATCTAGCAGGGAGTGGACCGAGAAGTGTTCCAGAAGATAATGATAACTTCTTCAGCAAAGGAAGCATGGGAAACTTTGGTGACAAGCTATCAAGGTATGGCCAAAGTCAATATTATTAAATTACATAATACTAGGCATTAGGGGAATTTTGAGGTCTAAAATGGGCCTCCTAAGAAAAATGTACAACAAAAATAAACTTTATAAGAACCAATAGGATTCAAGATTATGATGTCAGCCATTGGGGATGATTCACCATTTTTTAAATAAAAGGATAAAAATATTAAAAAATAATAAAATAATAAAACTACTTTTTCAACTCGTATTTTCAACTTATCTCCCAAATGTTTTACTCAAATTTCGAGTGGGAGTACTTGCTGGATGCAAAATTTAATTCCTCATCCAAGAAATACCCATGTTGCATACTTTCAATCGATCCTGCAACACGAAAAATGAGAAATACGTGAAAAACGTGATCGTAATCACGTTTTTAATGTATTTATCATTTTTCGTGTAGTAGAAACCCTCGAAAGTATGCAACATGGGTACTCCTTGGATGAGGAATTAAATTTTACATCCAACGAGTACTCCCGCTCAACATTTTAGTAAACACTTTGGGAGATAAGTTGAAAATATGAGTTGAAAAGTAGTTTTTTCTTTTTTCCCTCTAAAATTTGATGATGTAATCAAATATTTATTCATTTTTATTTTTTAATTTATTTTTCTTCTGAATTGGACTAATTATATTAAGAAAAATATGGTACAAAAGATAGTACAGTCAAGAGAAACAAAAACCCGCCAACCGGAAATGATAAATTATCAACTTCGGTCCCTGATGAGAGAAAAAGGACAAGCAAGGAGCAGCAGTAAGCGACTAGAGAGCTAATAAGAACCGACTACTACCCAGAATTGGTAGAATTTTCCACACGAAGTTTCTTCCCTTTCTTTTTGTTGACTTTAACCCAACCATCCTGGTGAGTATGTGCTAGGACAATTTGAAGACTGGAGTTCTCCAAATGAGGGACCTCCTTATCTGAATCAGAGGAGGCGGACTCATGAATACACTTCTGAGTGACAGTAGTATCAGGGGGATGCTCGGGAGCATCGATGGACAATTTCTTTGACTGAGGAGCAAGATCTGATTCTGCGTCACTCCCATCATCATCTGAGCTCGAGGAAATAGATTCTACAACAAGCGGCGGGGTATAGGGAGTCCATAGTTTGGATTTGGACTTTCTACTGTTTCCCTTAGTCTTTTTTGCAGGGAGAGTGGGGCAAGAGTTCTGTAGATGCCCTGTTTGGTGATAATGGCAGCAACAGAATGCAATGTTCTCATAGTCTAAGATCTGAGTCCAAACAAAGTCGCCAACCTTGATGATGATTTGATCAGGCAAGCCTTTGCTGATGTCAACCTCCACACATATTCTGGCATATGTGTAGAGGCCCTAAAGTTCCCTGTCATAATCTTCAGTAAGAAAGTGGCCCAAGGCATCACCCATGCATCTGTAGATTTCCAGATGCCATAGATGGACTAGTAAGTTGGGAAGCCTAACCCAGATAGGTGTCCTGGTGATGATAGCTATAGATGGATCGAAATCTGGGAACCATGGGGTTAAGAAGAGCCCAACATTTCCAAAAAACTAGGGACCTTCCTTTAAGGCCTGTTCATAATGCTTAGAGTGATTGAACAATACTATGAAGAATCCTTTTGAGCAGAAGCTAACCTTCAATTTTCTAGTCCAGTTATCGTGGATCCATTCATATAGTTCCTTTGTTCGTGGCCAAAGTCCATCAAATCTGCAAATGATGACTTTTTCTGCAAATTTTTGAAGACCTTCCATGAGAGATGGATGGGAGATCTCAACAGATGGAACTTCATCCAACTTGTCAACCAGAAAAAGCTGGGGTTTGGGGGCTTCAGGGGGTTTGGGGTGCTGAGAATGTACAACATATTTGTATGAGAAATTTGGGGCTGAAGAAGACTGTCCAGCGGCACCACCTCTCAAATGAAGGGTGAACACAATAGAATCATTTTTGTTAATGTTGTAAACTGAGGGGGGAAGAAGGTCCTCAAGCTGTTTACCTTGGAAAAGAAGTCTCTGGTGTATCGAGGGTATCCCAGTCTGACTTTCTAGATTTAGCTTAAGATTTTGTATCAGATCTGAAGAAGAAACCCATTGAAAAATTATTTTGCCAGAGAGCTGCAGGATTTGGATATGAAATGAGGCAGGGTGATTTTTAATAACTGGATCTGCGCAGCAACTAAGGGTGTTTTTTCTTTTTCCGACTTCTTCGATCCTCTCCATAGATAAGCTGTGAGGCAGGATAAAGCCTTCGAACCAACTCCAGAACCCGAATATGTTGTTGCAGGGGGTAGCAGCTAGAGCCCCATTCAGGGCCGCGATCAAAATTTTTGCTGCAGGGCTCGTTTTAGCCAAACTCTCTGAGCTGAAGGCAACCATGAAGAGTTATGGTTCAGGGAACCAGAGTCAGACTCCTTTGGGCTCTGCACCAAAGCTTTTCCCCTGCATCCAAGTGATGAGATCCCCTGAAACTTTTCCAACGACAGCCTCCTCACGATAGCAAGGGAAGACTGTAGGGGGAAGTTGTGTAGGAGCAGGACCTGGATAATCGCTGATGGCAGCTGCATAGCTGAACATAACCCTAGCGGTGATCATTTTCTTCTCTCGACTAACATTATAGCAGTCACGGTGAAGCCAAAGGGACAGAGCCGCATTTCGAACACTGTCTGCATTCGCTCCTCTCGCTGGAATGAGTATGTGATTGGCGAATGGTGGCCTGGTGAATGCCGAATGGAAGTCTGTTGAGTCCTCAAAACACTGTGAGCAAATATCTCCATAACCCATCAGTGGCTTGACGGCGTCGGCAGACAGGGGAGCTTTATAGAAAAGGCTAGGGTTCATCTTGCTCTGCCTCTCTTCCTTCTCTCGAAATTATTTTCACTCTACCATCAAATATTATTTTATTATTTCCACTATTATTTTATAATTTTCTTAGGAGGCCCATTTTAGACCTCAAAATTCCCCTAATGAGAGATTTTGAAAGTCTGCAGATGAAGGAGATAGAGGACATTGATTCCTTCATGAATAGGGTCATTTCTGTCGTTAATCAGTTAGAAATCTATGGTGAAGATATTAAAAATCAAACAATGATTGAGAATTTTCTTAGATATTTGTCTACCAGGTTTGATGTTGTGGTAGCAGCCATAGCAGAAGCCAAGGATTTGGGAAAACTGACAATTGATGAGTTGATGGGGTCACTTTGATTGCATGAGGCAAGGATAGACAGAAATCAGGATTCCACTTTAGAAACTACCTTCAAAAGTCAAGTTTATATTTCAAAAGGTCAAGGCAGAGGTCGATCGAGAGGCAGAGGATGAGGCGGAAGCTATGGTGGTCAAAGGGATGACCGAGAAGAGCATGAGCATAAAAGTGGAAGCAGCAGTAGCATAATATTTCACAACAATAAAAGGTTTGACAAATCAAATGTGAAATGTTATTATTGCAATAAATTTGGTCATTATGCTCGTGATTGTAGAAAGAAGATAGCTGATCAAGGAAATCAGAGAGCTAATGTTAGTACAAAGAATACGAACTCCATGTTTCTCACATGAAATACCATGCATGAACCATCTGATAAGGTCTAGCTATTAGATAGTGGTTGCAGTAACTACATAACAGGCAACAATATTTTGTTTGCAAATTTGGATGAATCTGTGAAGACAAAGGTAAAGTTGGGGACTGACAAGACTGTGGATGTAGATGAAAAAGGAGTGGTCAACATTATGACCAAGCAAGGGGGAGCCAAAGACCATATCAGAGTTATATTATGTCCCTAGACTCAAACAAAGTTTGATAAGTTTTGGTCAATTGACGCAGAAAGGATAAAAAGTTATCTTTCAGGGGCAAGAGTGTCTTATTTATGACAAACCCCCAAGCAAGAAGTTGATTGCAAAGGTGAAGATGACGAGGAATAGACTCTTTCCTCTAATTATGAACTACAATGATCAAATTAGTTCTTTTACAGCTTCATGTTCTAATGATTACTGGTTAAGGCACTTTCGGTTTGGACACTTGCATTTTTCCGGTTTAAGATTGTTGCAGCAGAAGAAGATGGTCAGAGGTTTACCTCCCATCAAAGAACCTGCTATAACTTGTGAGTGTTGCATCTTGGCAAAGAAACACCGTGAAAGTTTTCTGAAAGAAGTTTCATACAGAGCAAAGAATCCATTTGAGTTGGTGCATACAGACTTTTGTGGACCTATGAGGACACAGTCGATTGGTGGAAGTTGTTACTTCCTCACTTTTGAGGATGACTATAGCAGGAAGACTTGGGTTTACTTACTGAAGAAGAAGTCTGAAACTTTTTCAAAGTTCAAAGAGTTCAAAGCCTTAGTGGAGAACCAAAGTGATCGACCGATCAAGGTATTAAGATCAGATTGTGGTGGAGAAAATGATTCGAAAGCATTCCATGAGTACTGTAAACAAAATGGAATTAGAAAACAATTTACAATCAGATACACACCGTAGCATAATGGTGTAGCAGAGAGAAAAAATAGAACAATCATGAACATGATAAGGAGCATGTTGAAAGCAAGACACTTGTCTAATGAGTGTTGGGCATAAGCAGTTGCATGTGTTGTTTATGTGATAAAGAAATCTCCTACAAAGAGTGTGATGAACAAAGTTCCAGAAGAAGCATGGTCAGGTATATCATGCAGTGTATCTCATTTCAGAGTTTTTGGATGTGCAGCCTATGCACATGTGCCTAAGCAAATAAGAGGAAAATTAGATGATCAAAGTGAAAAATGCATATTTACTGGTTATACTGAGAAGACAAAAGCTTACAAATTGTATAACCCTGTCACCAAGAAGACAATAATTAGTAGAGATGTTGTGTTCAAAGAACAATAGTCATGAAATAGGACTCTAGACAAACCAACCGATGCACAAGCACCATTGGTGGAAGAGGGTGATGTAGCAGAAAAGTAGCAACAAGGATCAAGAGAGCCGATACCAAGTAGAGTCACACCAGCAAGGAGTCTGATATTTTCAGAGCAGCATGGATCTCCAAGAAGATCAACAGACCAGAATTCTCCAAGCAGCCAATCAGGTAATGAATCAAGAAATGGTAGGAAAAATATGAGAAGTTTAAGAGATATTTATGATGATTTGGATGTTAGTTCAAATTTTTCATTATTGGCATTCCAACCTTCTTCATTTGAAGAAGAAATCATATATGAAAATTGGGTGCAAGCTATGGATGAAGAGATTGATTCTATTGAAAAGAATGATACATGGGATTTGGTTAATTTACCAAGCAATAAAAACCTCAATGGTGTGAAGTGTGTGTACAAGACAAAGTTGAATGAGAAAGGTGAGATTGACAGATATAAAGCAAGACTTGTAGCAAAAGGATTCTCACAGCAACCATGAATAGACTTTTGGGAAACATTTTCTCCAGTCGCCAGATTGGATATTGTGAGAGCAGTTCTAACGACAACAACTCAGAACAAGTGGAAATTATATTAGATGGATTTCAAATCAGCCTTCTTGAATGGAATTTTAGAAGAATAAATTTATGTACAACAGCCTCCAGGTTATGAATTTGAAGTTAAAGAAGATAAAGTTTACAGAGTGAAGAAAACGCTATATGGACTGAAGCAAGCACCTAGAGCATGGTATAGCAGAATCGATAGTTACATGATTAAGAATGGATTTTGTAGAAGCAGCATTGAGTCTACCTTATACAAAAAGTTAAATGAGCATGGACAAATTTTGATTGTTTGCCTATATGTTGATGATATGATTTTTACAGGTGATCTTGACCTACATGAATTTAAAGCAGCCATGATGAAATAATTTGAGATGACAGATCTTGGTCTCATGAAATATTTTTTTGGCATTGAAGTTGAGAAATTTGAAAAAGGAATTTCTGTTTTCCAAAATAGGTATGCTAGATATTTGCTGAAAATATTCAGGATGGATAATTGCAAACCTGTACCTACACTAGTTGCAACATGTACAAAGTTAAGTAAGGATGATGAAGGAGAAGATGTCAATCTAACTCTATCAAAATATTGGTTGGCAACCTCATGTATCTCACAGCTACAAGACCAGATATTATGCAGGGAGTACGTTTGATTTCCATATTTATGGAGACTCCAAAAGAAACACATTGGAGTGTTGGAAAAAAAATTCTAAGATACATAGCATGAACTAAAGATTATGGCATAATGTATGCAAGTACAAAAAATAAATATTTGATTGGATCCATAGATAATGATTTTACGGGTAGTTTGGATGATCGGAAGAGTACATTCGATTATGTGTTCCATCTTGGTTAGTGTGGCACTATCATTAGCAGAAGCAGAATATGTAGCAGTGATTTCAGTAGCATGTCAAGTAGTATGATTAAGAAGACTATTTGATGGACTAAAGTAGAAACAACAAGGATCAACAGCGATATACTGTGACAACACATCAACGATTGCACTATCCAAGAATAGTGTGTTTCATCAAAAGAGCAAGCATATTGATACTAGATATCACTTTATTCAAGAACTTGTGAGCAATGGAGAAGTTCACTTGAAGCCTTGTAAATCAAGTGATTAATAGGTTGATACATTTACAAAGCCATTAGCAATATATTTGTTTGAGTTTCACAAAAGAAACTTGGGTGTTGTAAGCATAGCTGAGACAAATACTAGCAGGCATATTTGAGTTGTTATGAGTTATGTTTTGGTTTAGCGATCGTAATTAAGAGGGAGTGTTAAAATATGTAATTACATCTTCCATGCAGAGTTAGACAATCAGTTAAGTAAGAATTGAGTTAGTTGAGTTGAGTGAAAGCTATATTTCGTGAGTGAGTTAGAGAATGAGTTAAGTGAGAGCCGAGCAATTTCAATTATGTAATAGATGAGTGTGTGAATGTCAAGAAATTTAGGTTAAATACCCTTCACCAGGTTCATTGTATTCATTTTGATTGAGTGAGATTGAAGTTCGTTGATTAATAGAAGAGCCGCAACTCGTTTGTGTTTCATGTATGAAATACCTATGTTATTGTGTGCTTATATCCTCTACCATTCCAACAATGAGAGTGGGAGTAAGCTAACGAGTCGACGTTTTTCCCCTCAGGTTACGCGTCTACTTATCGCCAGCAAGATCCTCCAGCAGACTACTCCAGCGACGGATGGACCCATGGGCCCCATATTATCAATAGACATTTCTCCCGTTAGCAACTCCGTCTCCATCTACTAGCATCTTGCTGTTATCGTCCGCTAGTAGCTCCATTTATATGGTTTAGACAACTCTTCTCTATATATAAAATGATTTGAATTTTAAATTTGAATTTGGAAACCCATCGAAACCTGAAATTTGAATTTATATAACTCCCACGTCGATTTATTTACATTTTTTACTGCTTTCAATGGGAAGAAACGATATTCTCCGAGATCTGTTGGGAAAGGGGATATCCATTTGCTATAGTCATGCCTGGAATGTGCAATGGAAGGTTGGAAATCCCTCTCTCTAAGTAATTTTTTTATGAAGTCGTGGAAGAGGCACATATCGACTTGTTTCTGATTTACAACATGCTAGTGAGAAAGGAAATTTGTTGGATTTTCATAATATTTTGCAACTATTTACATTTAATACTATTTGGAGGGTTGCATTAGGAGTCAATCCAACGTGCCTAGAGTTTTCTCTTCCCGTGTTGAATCTATCCTTCACTTTCAACATCGCAATGAAACAGATTTCTTAGAGGTCCTCTGCACCTGTCGATATGCTTCTTACTCAACAATGTATTTTTTATCTTTTTATTCAGCTATGGGGAAAATCTATAAACCGTTGTTGGGAAAATATCAAATGGTTGTTAAAGTGTATGAAACAAACTCTACCAATAATTCACAAAAGAATGATTCTTTTTGTTATTCAATATCCCATAACATAATATCAGAGCACAAATTGATAATTATACATTTCAAATCCTCGATTCATATATATAAGCTCTTCTTGAAAACCATTTCCATTTTTGCACGATCCTTTCCAAACAACTTGGTGGCAAAGTATAGAATTCATCTTATCTGAATCAGCATTACCTGATTTGAATATGTATTTTCTTATTATAATTTATATTTGGGTTTGGGTTACTCTAGAGTCTATCTCACATCACAAAATTTCTCTGGTTCATCTTCTCATATTACTGAATGAGTGTTGGTTTCTGATTGATATGATTTTAAGAAATCATACTTTAGTTGGGCATATTCATCATTTTGTTTCATGATAAACTTAATAATTAGATGAGAACTTAAGGATGGAAATGTAGATTGTTTTATCCAACTTATATTAAATCTCAATGAATTCATAGTGAGTTTCAAAAATCTAAAATTATATTTAAAAGAAAGTTTAGTCCAAAGGGGAAAACCTTGAGTTCTGGATATTTCTTCTCTTGCTATACTTACATATTGGTAAATATGAAAGCCCCTCAAAACCAGTAGAACATGAATGAACATTATTTTGTTAATTTTATTATATTTGTTTCATATTTTGATTAATATTTTTTAAATAGATCTCAATATATACTGGTTTGATTATTTTAGTGGTGGTGAATGTTGATTACCAATTTTTAAAATCTAAATTATAATTAAATAATTTAATTGCAAATAAAAATTAATTAGTTTAATGGTGGTGAATGTTGATGATCAGTTCTTAAAAACTAAATTGAGATTAAATAATTTAATTACAAATAAAAAAATTAGAAAAAGTTAAAAAGAATTGTATCTTTTTTCAATAAGTAGAGTAATTCACAATAATAAACTAAAGTTTCTAAGTTAATTTTTAGTGTGAATAATTCACAATAACAAAGCAACTTATCATAAATTCATTTGAAAATATGTATTTTGGGTGAAATTTTTTTTCATTTATAGAATAGATGTTTGGAGGCTGATTCATAGTAATGAAAGAGGAAAGTGGTTTATTTAAGAATTTTAAATTAAAATTGAAAAAAAAAATGTTAATATTATAGTTTGAATTGGTTGATAAGGGTTTTTATTTTCATTTTTTTTAAAGTTTAATTTATTTTAACAAAATAAATCAATTATATATATATAAGTTTTTGACAACAACTTATAAGGTTTTTGCACATTTTTTTGCCACTTATTTTAAGGTCATGTTGTAAATTAGTAGATGTCAATTTATAATTCATATTGTTGAATGTAATGATTATTATGAAATGAATAATTTTAATTAATAAAAAAATAATTAATTCCAATTCCATATAATTGATATTTCGTATATAATATTCATATTCTTGAAAAGCTAGGGTACATAAATTAAAATTTACATTCTTCAATTTTTAAAACGATTAATTTTTAAAATTAATAATATGGCTTTAATTAAAGTAACACATATAATCATTTTTCTTGGAAGTGGTTTTTCTTGAATGAAAGATTTAAAATAATGGTTTCCAGTAAGTACTATAATGACATTGTTTTAAATAGTATTCCAACATAGATCCCTCTTAAATTTGAATTTATCATGAATTTAGAGGTATCAATCATAGGAAATGTATAGCATTTTTATATTGCAAAAATTTAAGTAATTTTTTATATCAAGAGGCATGTGATCCCTCTTGGTACATGAAAGTTTCAAAGCTAACATCTATTCATATTGATTTATTTGAAACTGCATATTAAAATATCATTAAAAACTATTAAAAAAAACATCAAAAATTTAGAACCTTTTCTATTAAAACTTTACGCAAATGAACCAATCTTAGAACACACTCAATCTACATGGATGAACTAAATAGATTGAAAATATGAAAAATAAAAAATTTGAAAATAAAATGATAAATAATTTTAGGTAAACAAATTTAAGAAAGGAAATACCTTTTCCAAATTTGGATTACTTGTAGTTTCAATGTTCCCAAGAATAACCTTTATGATAATAGAAATAAGTTGATATATAATTTTATGTAAACAAATTTAAAAAAGGAGACACCTCTTCGAAATTGGGATTACTCGTGGTGTGAATATTCTTGAGAGCTCTAAGTATTATTTGGCTTCAATAATATGTTAGTTTTCTCTAAGGGTCACCTTTTCTATTTTCTCTACATAATTAGTCAATTGAAGTTAGACATCGATTATCTATTTCTATTTTTTCTTATGCTTGCAAGCTCGTGAATAATTCCCACATAAATGTCAATGAATAAGTCTAACCTATACTACTAGGTTTGTAATCATAAACCTTTTCTACTTTCTCTACATAATTAGTCAATTGAAGTTAGACATCAAGTATCTATTTCTATTTTTTCTTATGCTTGCAAGCTCTTGAATAATTCCCACATAAATGTCAATGAATAAGTCTAACCTATACTACTAGGTGTGTAATCATAAACACAATTCTACTCGTTACGTTCTATATTATGTTTTGGATATATGTGATGTTGACCATGATTGTTATATAGATAGATCCCTATGCTTATTGCTTTTCATTATTGCAATATAGTGGCTTTCTGTTTCTATATTGTATATATGTTTTTCAACTATTTCTTTATGAGTTTGTGTATATATATCATAATATGTTTGTAAAATTTATTTCGATTAATTATATTTTGTAAAAATTTAATTTCAATGTTTTGGTAGTCTCTTATTAATGTTTTGATAGTTTCTTATTAATTTTCTCATTTTTGTTAAAAAATTTGAAGGTTTCAAGTGGGCAGCGTTTACAGCTGGTTTGTAGGGAAACATATTGAAGAAATCAAGTGAGAAAAGGTAAATTCTTACTAGATATTCTTACATTCCTCTTTTTTGTTGTCGTTGAATTTGTTAAAAAAATTTCAGTGATTTTCCACAACGATGACCATCGAGTTGCTGCAACATGTGAACCAACTACTCGTTTGGTCTCCATTGCGGCAACTTCAGAGTCTAATGAGTCATTCTTCTCTTACATAATTTCATATTCCAAGACTACGGAACATGAAAATATGGTGACTAGTATGGCCAGCGAGTTGCCACAATGTTGCATGACTCATGGTGGCCAACGATTTGCTGCTATGGCGACCAGTGGCAACTCATTTTTCACCATCGCGACAACTCACATGTCACCTTTGTGTCAACTCGCTGGTCACCATCGGGGAATGAAAATATGGCTACCAATGAGTTGCCACAATGGTGACCAGTGAGTTTCCACAACAGTGCATGACTCATGCTCGTGGAGAGTTGTTGGCATTGTGGCAACTCGCGAGTTGCTGCATTGGTGACCAATGAGTTTTTGAAACGGTGACAAGCACGTTGCTGCAATGACGACCTAGCAAGTTTTTGTTGTTGCGGAAACTCGGGTGGCCATTGTGGCAACTCACTCATCACCGTTGCAGTAACTCAATAGCCATCGTTGTGGCATCTCACTAATGTTTTTTTAATAGAATAAACTACAACAAAAACTAGGAATCTAATAATATTTGGTAGCAATTTACCTCTGTTCACTGAATCTTTTCAATATGTTATCGTGCAAACTAGCAGTGAACACTTCCTACTTAAAACTTGGATTTTTTTTAACAAAAATGAAAAAATTACTAAGAGACTATTAAAACATTAATAAGATACTATGAAAACATTGAAATTAAATTATTACAAAATATAAATAATGCAAAGCAAGTTTACAAACATATTATAATATATATACACAAACTCATAAAGAAATAGTTGAAAACATATATACAATATAGAAACATAAAAACCACTATATTGGAACAATGGAAATCAATAAGAGTATGGTTATCTCTATATAAGAATCATGATCAACATGGCCTATATCAAAAACATTACATAGAAAATGTATATCCAAAACATAAAATAGAAAGTAGCGAGTAGAATTTTCTTTATGAATAGGCACCTAGTAGTATAGGTTAGACTTATTCAGTGACATTGATGTGGGAAATTATTCAAGAGCTTGCAAGCATAGGAAAAAATAGAAATAGATACTTGATGTCTAACTTCAATTGACTAATGATGTAGAGAAAATAGAAAAGCTGACCCTTAGAGTGAACTAACATGTTATTGAAGGCATTGAAGCCAAATAATATGTAGAACTCTTAATAATTCACACCACAAGTAATCCCAATTTGGAAGAGGGATTTATTTTTTTTAATTTGTTTACCTAAAATTATTTATTAGCTTATCTCCATTATCATAAAGGTCATTCTTGGGAACATTGAGACTACAAGGAATCCAAATTCAGAAAAGGTATTTCCTTTTTTAAATTTTCTTACATAAAATTATTTCTCAACTTATTTTCATTTTTTTTATTGATATTGTTTCATATTTTCAAGATACTTATTTTAGCCATGTAGATTGAGTGTGTTCTAATATTGGTCTATTTGAGTGAACTTTTAATAGAAAAGGTGAACTAAATTGTTGATGTTTTTTTTTCACATAGTTTTCAATGATATTTTAATAGCCATTTTCAAAAAAATCAATATGAATCCATCTTAACTTTGAAACTTTCATGTACCAAGAGAGATCACATGCATCTCAATATAAAAATTTCCTTAAATTTTTCCAATATAAAAATGATATACATCTCCTATGATTGATACCTCTAAATGCATGATAAATTCAATTTTAAGAAATATTTATGTTGGTATACTATTTAAAACAATGTCATTATAATACTTAATGGTAACCATTATTTTAACTCTTTCGGTCAAGAAAAACCACTTCTAGGAAAAATGATTATATATGTTCTTTTAATTAAAGACATTATTAATTCTAAAAATCAATCATTTTAAAAATTGAAGAATCTAGTCAAGTCTCACTGGAACAACCGGTTGAGGATGGGTCTCGTTAGCAAGGTGACCTAGGATCAAACCTCACGGGGGGTGGTCATGCAATATGCTAGGGGGAGGAGACATTCTATAAAATCCATTCAGCTTAAGGTGTGTTCCCTAAGTGACTTTGAAAATAGGATCAAACCTCAAGGGGGGTGTTTGTGACTCTGAAAATAGGATCAAACCTCACGAGGGGTGGTTTTGCTATGTCCTAGGGGAAGGAGACATGCTATAAAATCCATTCAGCTTAAGGTGTGATCCCCGGGTTATTTTGATAGCAGGATCCCCAGGTGACTTTGACAGCGGGGCTATGTGACTTTGACAGTAGGATCAAACCTCATTGGGGGTGCTTGTTACTTTGATAGCAGGATCAGACCTCACAGGGGGCAGTAGTGCCATGTGCTAGGGAGAGGAGACATGCTATAAAATCCATTCAGCTTAAGGTGTGATCCCTCGGTGATTTTGACAACAAGATCCCGGGGTGACTCTGACAACATGCCCGTGTGACATTGACAGTAGGATCATACCTCATTCGGGGTGGTTGTGACTTTGAAAACAGGATGAAACCTCACGGGGGTGGTTGTGCCATGTGCTATTGGGAGGAGACATGCTATAAAATCCATTTTGCTTAAGGTGTAATCCCCGAGTGACTTTGAAAAATTAGATGGATGCAAATTAGATGCACAGATTAGATGGGAATGGATGTAGATTAGATGCACAGATTATATGGATGCCCCGCGATTCCTCAGGCCACAATTCAAGCCATAGATTTTCAAGAATATGAATATTATATATAAAATATCAATTTTATGGAATTGGAATTAATTATTTTTTTATTAA
Organism: Pinus albicaulis; assembly: GCA_034641835.2. Taxonomy (NCBI): domain Eukaryota; kingdom Viridiplantae; phylum Streptophyta; class Pinopsida; order Pinales; family Pinaceae; genus Pinus; species Pinus albicaulis. Next base: position 364,197,940 of record CM076572.1, on the reverse strand, counting down.
TTAAAATTATTCATTTTATAATAATTGTCACATTCAATAATATGAATTATAAATTGGCATCCTCTAATTTACAACATGACCTGAAAATAAGTGGCAAAAAAAGGTAAAAAAACTTTATGATAGAGTCAAATATGAATTATAAAAAGAAATTACAGATTCAAATCAAGTAATGATAATTCAGATAAGATGAATGCTATACTCTGCAACCAAGTTGTTAGGAAAGGATCGTGCAAAAATGGAAATGGGTTCCAAGAAGAGCTTATATATACGAATCGAGGATATGAAATATATAATTGTCAATTTGTGCTCTGATATTATGTTATGGGATATTGAATAAAAATAATAATCATTCTTTTTGGTATTCTTGGTAGAGTTTTCTTCATACAGTTTAACAACCATTTGAGATTTTCTCAAAAATGGTTTATATATTTTCCCAATAGTTGTAAAAAAGGATAAAAAATACATTGTTGAGTAAGAAGCATTTCAAGAAGTGCAAAGGACCTCTAAGAACTCAGTTTCGTTGTTGTGTTGAAGGTGAGGGATAGATTCAACACTAGAAGAGACAATTCCAGGCATGCTAGATTGACTCCTAATGCAACCCTACAAATAGTATTAAATGTAAATAGCTGCAAAATATTATGCAAATCCAACACACTCCCTTTCTCACTAGCATGTTGTAAATAAGAAAGAAGTCGGTATGTGCCTCTTCCACGACTTCATAAAAAAAACTTACTTAGAGAGGGGTTTGAAAATTTTCCATTGCACATTCTAGGCATGATTATAGCAAATGAATACCCCTTTCCCAACAAATCTTGGAGAATGTCGTCTCTTCCCATTGAAAGCAGCAACAAATGTAAATAAATGGGCGTGAGAGTTAAATAAATTCAAATTTCAGGTTTCGGTGGGCTTCCAAATTCAAATCATTGTATATGCAGAAAAGAGTTGTCGAAACCATATAGACGGAGCTACTAGCGGACGGTGACGGCAAGCTGCTAGCGGATGGAGACGGAGCTGCTAATAGGAGAAATGTATGTCGATAAGATGGGGCCCATGGGTCCATCCGTGGATGGAGTAGTCTGTCGGACGATTTGCCGGCGATAATTCGATGCGTAACCTGAGCGAAAAATGTCGACTCCTTAGCCTACTCCATTGGATATAGATGCCTGATCGCTTCATCGGATCAATGCAGCATGACGCATTTTTTGAGTCTAGACCTTTCTAGAGATGCTGACTGAGAACATTACAAGCGCTTTGGATCTTTTTAGGCATCCACGGATGGACTCAACAAACATAATGCATCTATAATACTAAGAGTGACGGATCATTATGCAAGCTGCATGCATACATGGAGAAAAATAGCTGGTTCTCGAGTAGTCTAGATCTCCAAGCAAAGAAACTAGGGAAGGGAAAATAATGTTGCATGTATGGTGACTTTTTATTTCAGGAAATCTTGTTCAAATGCCACAGATGCAACCACCGATTTCAACACATGTGAGTCTCTGTTTTTTTCATAGCAATTTCAAGAATCATAGCATCTAATGTTCTTTTATCGACATGGTTTTCATATGATACCCTGTTTTTCTTGTTTGTGAATATGCCACCACTCTTACAGATATTGCAGCAAATTATACTCAAATCATATCTCTTCCTCTGACACTAAAGGGATTCACGGTACATGGATCAGCTATAATTTAAATAAGCTATATTTCTCTGTGATATGTAACAGATACACATAGCTGATGAGTTGTTCCATCAAGCTTTTAATCTCTTCAATTATTTCTTTGGTTTTCAGGTATGATCGCTACATATGTGGATAACTCCATTTCAACGAAGAAATTTGTTCCCGTGTATCATTGCCATAGTTTTATTATTATTATTATCATCATTTGTAAGTGTCTTGTAGTGCAAATTTTAGTTAGGACAGAAGTGCAAGTTATTGTTAAAAACTGGATATATAAACTATTGATTAAATAGCTCTCCAGGTGAGAACCTAGAGAGTGTACACTCACTCATACACACACACACTATACCAACTATGTTCTATTAATCAAATAGAGTTACATATATACATGAGGAATTTTCTCAAGATAGGGAAGCTATCTTGGATGCACAATAAGTTGGACATACAGTCACCTCACCCTCACCAACTATAAACTTATTTAAATAACCATGCAGTCATAAATAATTACACATATAGTTATTACCCATGACAAAGAGAATAGATGACTTTAACATCTATTTGTACTGTCACTGTTCAGTCTATTCTGTGTCCTTTCACCCAAAGTCTTGTTTAAATTATGATCAGTTCTGCCCAGGAATATACTCTTTGTATCCTTGCTCATCTCTGGCTGTTGGATGTCCATATAAGGCACCACCTACCCTGAAGGACTAGTTTGGTCTGCTGAAATTCTGTTACCATTAGAAGGATGATATATGTTCATCCACTTATAACTTCCTTCTCTTTGCAGGGTGCCAGACTCATCTTCATGATTCTGTACCATGTGCTGCCCAGAATGACAGAGGACACACCTTCCACAAAGGAAGCTGAAAGCAAAGAAATTATTATACAGGTATGCATGCCTCTCTAGGTCTTACAGCACATACAAACAATAAATGACATGTATATTTGCTCTAATTATAAACTATGACTCATACTCTACCATGGTCATGAGTCTTTTTTACAAACATAAACAAACTTTGACTACATCATTCATATGCTACAACACACCACTTCTTTGGCTTTGTACTTTGAGTCTTTGGCATCTTCATTTTTTACTTTGGCATGCTGGTCTGCAAAGTCTAGTTGTGGTCAAACATAAGAAAAGTATATGTCGACTTCCATATAAAGAAGCAACCATCCACCAGAATGCATGGGTACCAACCGTTGCAACCGCTAGTCTTGTAGGATGTCCTTCGCATACATGATTCTGTCAACCATTATCACTGCATACATGTACCTGTATCTACAGATCCCCCTCCAACGTGGGTTTTATTGGATGACTCGTAACCATGTTAAAAAAAATGTTTGAATGGATTAATATAAATCCCATTGATCATCTCTAAGAAAGAGAGTCTGAACCAGAAGAGTCAGGCTTCTACAGAACGCTCTTCCTTCATCGGTGAACTCTCACTAGTAGTAGATTTGTCTTACATCTCTTCAGAAAACGTTTTACCAGATTCCTTCATCGATGACCTTTCAATGGATTTCTTCATCGACAACCTTGCACCGGATTTCTTCATCGGCGACCTTGCACCAGATTTCTTCATCGGCGACCTTTCACCGAATCTCTTCGTTAGTGGGAGAACACTGGCACTGACCTGTTTCCAGTCCACTTCACTGTTACACATGGTTTCTGGCTGACCACAAACCAACACTGCAATATGGTTTCTGGCTGACCACGAACCTATTAATTACAAAGTGGTTTTGACATTACCACGAACTTTACGGGGATACACATGCCTCACAAGGCTTACAACAAAACTCCAACTCTTGGAGTTACCAAGTACATACAATGACCACTAACATGCTATTGAATCTATTCCAAGAAACACACACAAAAGAAACTTTCACAAACTTGATTGTCCATCATCCTTTGTGCTCGCCATACTATTCATATGTTATATCTTTCTCACTTGAATATTCATTAAGGGAATTTGGAGGTCTAAAATGGGCCTCGTAAGAAAAATGTACAAACAAAATAAAATTTATGAGAACCAATAGGATTCAAGATGATGATTTCAACCATGGGGGATGATTCACCATTTTTGGAGTAAAAGGTAAAAAGATCAAAAAATAATAAAATAATAAAACTATTTTTTCAACACATATTTTGAACTTATCTCCCTAAGGCTTTACTCAAATTTTGAGAAGGAATACTCGTTGTATGCAAAACTTAATTCCTCATCCAAGGAGTACCCATGTTGCATAATTTTGATGGACGTCGCTACATGAAAAATGAGAAATACATGAAAAAATCACATTTTTTCATGTATTTCTCATTTTTCGTGTAGCAGGGTCCATCAAAAGTATGCAAAATGGGTACTCCTTGGATTGGGAATTAAATTTTGCATCCAATGAGTATTCCTTCTCAAAATTTGAGTAAAGCCTTAGGGAGATAAGTTCAAAATATGTGTTGAAAAAATAGTTTTTTCGTTTTTCCCTCTAAAATTTGATGATGTAATCAAATATTATTTTATTATCTCAACTATTATTTAATAATTTTCCTAGGAGGCCCATTTTAGACCTTAAAATTCACCTAATGTCTGTCATATATTTTGTACTTTTGAATTTTGGACATACTAGTCTTAAATCTCCATGCTATACTTGTCATTAGTTAGACTCGTGAATTCTAACAAAATGACTTCATATTGAGGTTGCGAATCTCAATATGTATACAAACTTTCAAGACATATTACCTTCAAAAAAATATGAATACACATTACAAAATCAAAATATTACTGTGATTTTTGTGCATTAAGACAAAAGCACCAGCCACAGCTATAGTATCTTAACTGCACAATCATTCAACCTGGGTCTAAATATGTGCTCACTAGCACAACAGAGTAAACACTCCCTTCTTTGAAATGGAAGCATTGCCATCAAATTCACCACCAGGTTCAAGCACCATTGACTCCTTTCCTAGAAATGTTTGTGAAACCAACACTCTAACACCTGTACTGACAACATATTGAAACTAGCATTTGAGGACACGGCCCTTCTCAGTGGCCTCGTCCACCTTCTTACCATACAACAACGAAATACTCCAAATATTAATGCCCAATCAGAAGCAAACATCCATTGCACATATCACTACTTTCAATCTACAATAATTACAAATCTGTCTTAGCAAACTCACACCAGACTGAAATTGTTCCTCTATCGCAACTCACCAATAGATATATTGACACCAAGTAGTATACATTCAACTTGGTCACCCTTATGCCTACCCAGCAGAAACAACTCCTCCATGATCGAGTCTCAGCTCACCAATTCTCTTCCTTATACACATGGTGTACGATGGAAACACCAAAATCTCCACCAAGAGGCACAACACCACTCTACCTTCGATTTGATCAACAACACCACCAACAAGCCATCACATGCACCGCTGATCCACAACAATGAAAAATGTTTTAGGAAGATCCACATCAATCAAGGGAAGGCATTGTCCGGGCCTCTCTGAGAAATGCATTAACTCTTGACGTAGCTTTCGTAATCTAATTTTTTCTTTTTAACAACCTGCTTGCTTTGACACTGCAAGCATCATGGTTCATTTTGAATAAGCTAGAAGTAGGTTGTTGACAACGTTCTACATTTGAAATCTGATGCAACAATTGAATTGACCCTCCTGTCGATGCCAAAATTCTCACTTCTTTCACCATTAGAAACAAGGATTTCGAATTCTTCTTCCTCAATCATAGTTGCAGAATCATTGCATGCCACTTTAATATGCCGAAGCTCTTTGCGTAAAGTGATAAAGTCTCCCCATTTCATGTGGCATCGCCTAATAAACCGCAAAATCTGATCTGTAGTAAATGTCGACAAGCTATCCAAGTACTCCCCATTAATACCATTTTCTTTGAAGACAGCCTTGTAGGTTCCAAGGCCAATCTCATCCAGCCACACCCCTACATCCTCGGTCATCCAGGTGAAGAATTCCAAGGGTTTGAGAGGCCTTCCTTTACTCATTGAGCTCTGATTTTTAGGCCCACAGAAACCTAGAGCCAACCACGGAGGTCACCCTTAATAATATATGTCTCAAAGAGAACGCCTGCTCGCCCTAAAAACTGATTCCAATATTCATTCCTTCCTTCGTCGTGCACAGCAACAGAGGAACTGGCTTAGACACTACCTCTTACTGAGGTGATCCAACGACCTCTAATCCCCATAAATTCTTGTGGGTTGCACACAGAAAGTGACCCTGATTTACAAGATGCGTGCCTTTTACATGTTGGGGCTGCAGTTATCAGGCCCGCGTCATGTTACCCCTTCAACACAGACATGCAACTATAGTCGACTTCCACCTGAAGCTCGATTGCTTCTCCATGAATCTCCACAGCGGTAACAAAAAATCCCAATGGTCGACTTGCCAGATCGTCGACCTTCCGCGAAACAAGTTTTAGACATGTTACAGTGGTAATGATTCAGAAGAATCGACGAAGATGATGTTGGTTGATGGGAGGAAGCTGTGAATTAACACGTAGGGACATTACGAACATTGCTCCATCCACCATTTCAAAAATTTCATTTCCCTTTAGTGGCCACTCTCGATGACCCTGTTTGTTGATCGCTCCTCCCTTAAGCATCTTGCAACGCCAACGAAAATGGACCATGGACCATGTCGAAAATGCGCCTGCACAACAACATATGCTGAGTGGAACATATCACAATACTCATTCCTTCCAAAAA